>NIJG01003301.1:9713-22753 GCA_002201625.1 Euglossa dilemma
GTACAGCAATAGAATCATACTCTTTAACGAAGGCCTTAACTCCCGAAAGCCTATCGCATTATATCCAGAGTATAAATTCGTGTTCAGATAAGGAAATATGTATATATTTTAGTGACGGGAAACGTAATTTCATCTATGAATCTGAAGATCGAGAGTCATGCCGTTCGCGTACGTCACCAACTTCCTTGAGATTTGAACAGCTATCTCAATAACTTCACCTATCCTTTGATTCCGAAAGTCAAACCAGGTATTCAGGGAGTTAATCAGCTGACCAGTATTGGCATTAGACACGTTAATCCACGGTTCGAAAATTAGAGAAGAAGGTCACTCCGTCGAAGAACATTTCTATTTGGTATAGAGTGAAAATGTTTACCGAAGGTCTTACCTTCGGTGAACCTATCCCGCTGTATCGAGAGTACAATTTCGTGTTCAGGGAAAGAAACTACTATTCATTTCAGTGACAGGCACCTTAACTTCATGCATGAATTAGAAGATCAAGTGACAAACCTTTCGAGAACGTTACCACCCTTTGTCAGACACGAATGGCTAAGTCAATCGCTTCACCTATCCTGTGATTCGGAGAGTCAATCCATATATTCCGGAAGTTGATCCACTGAACAGTATTGGCAATAGTCACCTTAATTCACGGATTGAATTCTAAAGCGAAATGTATAACCGATTTAGAACGTTACATATTGGTTTGGAGTCAAACATTTTACCGCATGCCCTACCTTCGGAGAAACGAACCCGCCGTTTCGAGAGTAATACTTCGTGTTCAGAGGATCATATTAGCATTCACATTACTGACGTGCACCATAACTTCATGTATGAATTAGAAAATGGAGTGTCAAACATCTCGGGAACGTTGCCACCTTCTGTGAGTGTCGCACACCTAAGTCAATAGCTTCACCTATCCTGTGATTCCGAGAGTCAAACCAGGTACTCCGGGAATAAATCCGCTGAATTGTTTTGGTAATAATCCCCTCAGTTCGCGGTTTGAAAGATAAAGCCGAGCGTCAATTCGTTTAAGAACATTAGTAATTGGCATAAAGGCAAACGTCTTACCGAATGCCTTACCATCCGCGAACATCACTAGCTTCATCGTGAGTATAAATTCGTGTTCAGAGCAAGAAATTAGTATTCAATTCAGTGACGAGCGTCTCAATTTCATGCACCAGATAGAAGTTCGAGTGTCAAACGGTTCGAGAACGTTATCACCATTTGTGAGATACGAACAGCTAAGTAAATCCCGTCGCGTATCCAGTAATCGGAGAGTCAGCACAGGTACTCCGCAAGTTAGTGCGCGGAACAGTTTAGGCAAAAGACACCATAATTCACGATTTGAATATTACAGTTGCTCGTCAAATCGTTTGAGAGCGTTACCAATTACAATAAAGCCAACTGTTTTACCAAAGTCCTTATCGTCCGAAAAATTAACCCGCTGTATCTAGAGCATAACTTCGTGATCAGAGAAAGTAATTAGTATTCAGTTCAATGTTGGGTACCTTAACTTCACGTATGAATTAAAAGATTGAGGTCTCAACCACTCAAGAACGTTTCCACCTTTTGTGAGTGTCGAGAGGCTTCTTCAGATGCTACAACTACCATGTGTTTCCGAGGTGCAGGCCAGGAATTCCGAAGTCATTCCGTAGTGCAGTATTACCAATGGACACGTTCATTCTCGGTATGAATACTAATGTAAAGCGTCAAAACTTTGTAGTGCGTCACCTATTGCTACAGGGTCAAACATTTTCTCAAGGCCTTACCATCCGAGAGCCAAACCCTGTGTGTCGAGGGTATAACTACGTGTTTATAGAAGAAAGTTTGTATTTGTTTTACTGAGGGATACCTTATTTTCATGGGTGAATAAGGAGATCGAGTGTCAAACCGATCGAGAATGTTGTTGCCATCTTTGAGATTTGATCAGCTGAGTCAATAGCTTCACCAATCCTGTGATTGCGAAAGGCAAACAAGGTATTCTGGGAATATGTCCGCTGTACAGCATGGCATTAGATACCCTATTTCGCGGTATAACCATTAATGTGCAGAGTCCAACCGTTGTTGAACGTTACGGATTGGTATGTAGACAAACTATTTTCCCATGGACATACATTCCGAGAAATAAACCCGCTGTATCGACAGTATAACTTCGTGTATAAAGAAGAAAATTAGTTTATATTTGATAGTGACGGGTACATTTATTTCATGTACGAATTTGGAGGTCGACGGTGAAGGCGCAGGAAACGTTACCACCTTCTGTGAGAGAAGAACGGCTATGTCAATGGACTCACCTATCCATTGTTTCGGAGTGTCAAACCAGCTATTCCTGGAATAATTCCGCTGAACAGTATTGGAAATAGATACTTTCATTAACGGTTTGAATATTAAAGTAGAGCGTAAAACCTCTGGAGAACGATACCTATTCATATAACCTCATACTCAATATCAGATCCCTCACCTTCCAAGTGCATAACCCGCAGTATCGTGGGTATAACTTCGGGTTCAGGGAATTAAAACTTGTAGACGTTTCAGCAGACGAACACCTTAATTGCATTTACGAATTAGAAGATCTACTGTCAAACGGTTCCAGATCGATACCACCTTTTTTAAAAATCGAACGGCTGTGTCAATAGCTTCACCTATTCCAAGATTACAAGAGACAAACCATGTATTACGGGAATAAATCCACTGAACAGTATTGGCAATAGTCAGCTTAATTCACGGCTTGGTTATTAACGTATAGCGTCAAACCGTTGCAGAACGTTACCAATTCGTATAAAATCACTCTTATAACCGAATGTCATACCTTCCTAGAACCCATCGCGCTGTAGCGAGTGTCTAGCACAATGTTCTCGGAAACAAATAAGAAGACATGTTAGCAGATGGACACCATACTTTCATGTATAAATAGCCAAATGGAGAGTGAAATCGATAGAAAACGATGCCACCATCTTTGCGAGCCGAACGGCTAAGTCGCTAGCATCATCTCTCCTGTGATTCCAAGAGTCGAACCATGTATTCTGGCAGTAAATACGCTGAACATTTTTGGCAATAGACCCCTTAACTCACGGTTTGAATGTTAAAGCAGAGAGTCAAACTGTCGGTGCACATTACCAATTGGTATAAGGTCGTTCTTTCTTCCGAGTATCTTTCCTTCCGAGAACCTAACCTGGTTCGGGGAGTATTTTGCTTAGTGATCACATAAACATGTTAGTACACATTTTGGCAGACGAACACGTTATTTTCATGTAGTAATAGCAAAATGGAGACTCATACCGTTCGAGAACGTTACTACCTTCATAGAGAGTCCAACTGCAAAGTCAATAGCTACACCTATCCTCTGATTCCGAGAGTCAAACCAGGTACCCCAGGAGTAAAGACGCTGAACAGCATTGTTAATAGACACCATAATTCACGGTTTGAATGTCTACGTAAAGCGTCAAACGAAGAAAAACTGTACCTATTTTTATAAAGCCAATCTATTTACCGAATACCATACTATCCATGAACCTAACCTGCTGCAGCGAGTGCCTTGCTTAATATTCACGGGAACAATCTAGTCGACATGTTGTCAGACGGGCACCACATTTTCTTGTAAGAACTTTAAAATCGAGATTCAAACCGTTAGATGACGATATCACCTTCTATGGAAGTCCAGCGACTGTCAATAGTATCAACAATCCTGTGAATCCGAGCGTCAAACCCGGTACGCCGGATGTAAAACCGCGGAAAAGTTTTGGCAATACACAGCTTAATTAGCGGTTTCAATATCAAAGGAGAGCGTCAAACCCTTTGAGCGCGTTACCAATTCGTATATAGTCATACATTTTACCGAAGTTCATACCTTCCACGAAGCTCAGCGGCATAATTCAGAGTATAAGTCCGTGTTCACAGAGAAAAATTAGTATTCATTTTAGTGACAGGCACATTAATTTCATGTATGTATAAGTAGATCGAGGGGGAAACTGTTCCAGAACGTTACCACCATCTTCGGGACTCGTACATCTAAGCCAATAGTTACACCTATCCTGTGATTCCGATTGACAAATCAGTTACTCCGGAAGTGAATCCTCTGTACTGCATTGGCAACAGATACCTTAATTCACGGCATGAATATTAATGCAGAGTGTCCAACCGCTTAGGAAAGCAAGCAAATGGTATAAAGTCAAACGTTTTACAGACGACCTTACCTTCCGCGAACCTCTCCCGTTTCTCGCACCTTAACTTCATTCCTTAATTCGAAGGTCGAGTGTCAAACAGTTCGATGACGTTTCCACCATCTTTGAGATTCGAAAGGCTAAGTAGCTCCACCCATCCTGCAATTCCGACAGCCAAACCAGGTATTCTCGGAGTAAATTCGCTGAACAGTCTTTGTAACAAACACCTGAATTCACGCTTTCACTATTAAACTAGAGCCTCAAACCGTTTGAGAATGTTACCAATTCCTATAAAATCAATCGTTTTACTGAAGACCTTACCCACCGAAAAACTAACGCGGTGGATCGAGAGTATAACTTCTTTTTCAGAGAAAAAAATTAGTAGACGTTTTATCGACAGGCACCTCAATTTCATGTATGAATTAGATGATCGAGAGGCAAACATTTCCGGAAATTTACCAGCTACACTGAGAGTCGCACATCTAAGTCAATAGCTTCACCTATCCTGTGACTCCGAGAGTCGATTCAGGTATTCCAGGAGTAAATCATCTGAACAGTGGTGGCAATAAACGTGCATAATCAAACGAAATGAATATTAAGGTAGATAGTCAAACATCGGTGAACTTTTCCAATTTGTATATGGTCAATCTACTTACGGAAGGCCTTACCTTCCGAAAACGTAACGCGCTGTATCGAGAGTATAACTTCGTGCTTCGGGAAGCAGATTAGAATTCATTTAAGTGACGGGCAACATAATATGATATATGAAATAGAAGGTCGAGTGTCAAAAGGATCGGGAATGTGTCCACCTTCGTTGAGAGCCGAACGGCATAGTCAATACCTTCACCTATCCTGGGATGTCGAGAGTCATACCAGGTATTCCAGGAGTAAATCCGCTGAACAGTATTGGCAATAGTATTGAAAATGTACAGAGACAAACCGTTGTAGAAGGTTACATATTTGTAGTGAAACACACTTCACATCGGAGGCCTAACCCGCTATATCGTGAGTATAACTATGTGTTCAGAGAGGCAAATTAGTATTAATTTCAATGACGGGCACCTTATCCTCGTGTATGTATTAGAAGATCGAGGGCCAAACCGTTCGAGAACGCTACCACGTACTCTGAGGTACGACAGGCCAGTCTGTAGCTTTAGCTATCATGTGCATGCGAGAGTCAAACCAGGTATTCAGGGCGTAAATACGCTGAGGACTATTGGAAATAGGCAGATAAATTCACGGTATGTATATTAATGTTGAGAGTCAGACGGTTGGAGGGCATTACCAAATGGTATAAAGTCAAACGTTTTACCGAAGGCCGCTACTTCCGCGAAACATGCCTGCTTTGTCGAGAGTATAACTTCGAGCTCAGAAGATGAAACTAGTACACATTTTTGTGACGGGGACCTTAACTTCATTATGAATAAGGAAACCGAGGGTCAAACCGTTCGAGAAAGTTACCACCTTTCTTGAGGTTCGAACGTCTATGTCAATAGTTTCACCTCTCCTGCGATGACTAAAGTCAAACGAGATATTCCGCGAGTTAATGCGCTGTGCAGTATTCGCAATATGTACTTTAATTCCCAGTTTGAATATTAAAATAGAGCGTTACACCTTGTTATTACGTTACAATTGCTATAAAGTCAAACATTTTTCCGATTGCCTTACCGTCCGAAAAGCTATCCCGCTGTACCGGGAGTATAGTTTCGTGTTTACATAATCACATTAGTATACAATTTAGAGACGGCACCGTAATATCTTGTATGAGATAGAAGATCAGGTGTCAAATCGTTCGAGATTGTTACCACCTTCTATGTGACTCGAACGTCTAAGACGATAGCTTCACCTATCCTGCGATTCTAAGAGACAAACAAGGTATTCCGGGAGTGAATGCGCTGAACAGTGTTGGCAATAGACATCTTGATACACTCTATGAATATTAAAGCAGACCGTCATACCGTTGTAGAACAATACCTATTGGTATAGAGTCAAACTTATTCCCGAAGGCCTTACCTTCCAAGATGCTAACGCGCTGCAAAAAGAGCATAGCGTCGCGTTCAGCAGAACATATTACTGTACATTATAGAGACGGGCACCTTAATTTAATGCATGAATTGGAAAATCGAGTGTCAAGCGATTCGTGAACATTAGCACCTTCCTTGAGAATCGAACGGCTAATGCAATAGCTTTACCTATACCTGGATTCCGAGAGTGAACCCTAGAAAACCGAGAGTAAGTCCGCTGAAGAGTATTGGCAATAGACACCCTATTCCACGGTTTAAATATTAAAGTGTAGAGAAATGCCGTTCTACGACGACATCCATTGCTGTAGAGGCAATCTTCTTACCGAAGGCATTACAGTAATAGAACCTATCACGCTGTATCGAGAGTATAACTTCGTATCCTGACATGTAAACTGGGATACCTTATAGCGACTGGCACCTTCAAATCGTATATGAATAAGAATATCGAGAGCGAAATGGTTCGAGCACGTTACCACCTGTTTTGAATGTCGCTTAGCTATGTCAATCGCTTCACCTAGCCTGATATTTCGATAGTCAAACCAAGTACTACGGGAGCCAATCCGATGAACAGCATTCGCAATAAACAACGTATCTCGCGGTATGAAAATTAAAGTACAGGCTTTAACCGTTACAGAACATTCGCAAATGCTATAAAGTCAGCCTTTTTACCAATTACCTTAGCTTCTGAGAAATTATGAAGCCGCAGCAAATGTCTCCATTATGGTGTACAGAAACAAATTAGTAGACATTTTTCAGGACGGACACCACACTTTTGTGCATAAATATCAACATCGAGAGTCAAAGCGATCGAGAACATTGCAACCTTGCCTGACCGTCGCACAGCTAAGTCAATAGCTTCACATATCCTAGGTACCGAATGTCAGACCATAAATTCCGGGAGTAAATGCGCTGTACTGAACTGACAATAGACACCAGAATTCCCGGCATGAATAAAAAAGTGGAGACTCATACCCTGGATTAAAGACATTAGTATACATTTTAGTGATTGGCATAATAATTTCATGTATGAATTAGATGATACGGGGTCAAATCGTTCCAGAACGAAACTACCTTCTCTGAGAGACGCACCACTAAGTCAAAAGCTCCACCTCTCCTGTGATTCCGAGAGTCAAACGCAGCTATTCCGGGAGTAAGTCCGCAGAATGGTATTGGCTCTAGACACATTAATTCGCGGTATATTCATGAGTACCTGATTTTTTTTCGGAATCGCAGGATATGTGTACCTATTGACTTAGATGTGCGACTCTCAAAGAAGATGGTAACGTTTTCGAACGCATTGACTCTAGGTGTTGACATTTATACACATACATGTGCTCTCCGTCTGCGAAAATGGCTTCTAATTTGTTTCCGTTAACATTAAGCAGGACACTCGAGACAGCAGGCTTGGTTCTCAGAAGGCAAGGTATTCAAAAATGGAATGACTTTATGCGAATTATTATTGTTGTCAAACCGTTTGACGCTGTAATTTAATATTCAAACCGTGAATTATGGTGTCAATTACCAATTCTGATCACTCGATCTATGCCCGGAGTACCAGCTTTCACTCACGGAGTCACAGGATACGTGTAGCTATTGACTTACACGTTCGACCCTCAGGAAGGATGGTAACACTTTCGAACGGTTTGACACAATATTCTAATTCATTCCTGTAGCTAAGGTCCTCTTCACTAAAGTGTATACTAGTTTGCGTCTCTGAACACGGCGTTATACTTCCTACACAGCGGATTCGTTTTTCGGAAGGTACGGCCTTCGGTAAAACGTTAGTCCCTATACCAATAGGTAACGTTGCACAACTGTGCGACCCTGAAGATTAAAATTTATTCCGGGAAGTACGGCTTATAATACCGATACTGAACAGCGGATTTACACCCAGAATACCTGGTTTGGCTCTAAGTACCCCGTCAAAGGTGAAGCGATTGACATAGCCGTTCGATCCTCAAAGAAGGTGGTAAGGTTCTCAAACGCACAGACCATGGATGTTCTAATCCATACATGAACATATGGTGCCGACACTAAAATTACTACCAATGTGTTTCTGCAACCACGAAATAATACTCTCGATAAGGCAGGTTAGCTTCTCGTGCAGTAAGACTTTCGGTAAAACGCATGACTTCATAACAACTGATAACGATCTGAAACGGGGTGACGCTCAATTTTAATATTCAAACCGTGCAGTAAGGTGTCTATTGCCAATACAGTTTAGCGGATTTGCTCTAAGAATACGTGGTATGGCACTCGGAGTCACAGGATGGGTGTAGTTATTGACTTAGCCGAGCGATTCTCAGGAAAGGTGGGAACGTTCTACAACGGTTTGACTCTCGTTCATAAAACTTTTGCATGAAATAAAAGTGCTCGTCACAAACATGTGTTCTAATTTGTTTTCCTGAACCTGAAATTATACTCTAGATGAAGCGATTATGCATTCGATAAAGCGTTCGACTTTATAGAAATTAGTCTTGATCTTAATCGGCTTCACGCTGTATTTTAATATTCAAACCTAGAATTAAGGTGTCCATTACCAATATCGATCAGCGGATTCACTCCCTGTATACCTGCTTTGCCATTCGGAATCACGGGACGGGAGAAGCTATAGTCTTAGCCGTTCGTCTCTCAAGGAAGATGGTGACGTTCTACAACGGTTTGACTCTGTACTTTAACATCTATTCCGTGAAATAGGGTGTCTAATGCCAATACTTTGCGGCGGATTTACTCTTGGTATACCTGGTTTCACAGTCGGTTTCACAGGATAGGAGAAGCAATTGACGTAGCAGTTCGACATTCAGAGAATGTTGTAACGTTCTCGAGCGGTTTGATTCTCCATTTTGCTAGTCATACACAAAAATATGGTCTCCGTCTGCTAAAATGTCTACCAATTTGATTCCTTGAACATTAAGCAAAACACACACAACAGCGGGATATGTTCTAGGGAGGTATGGCAATCGGTAAAAAGAATGATGTTATTGGAATTTTTATTTTTCTTCCACGGCTTGACATTCTACATTCTTGTTTAGACCGTGACGTACGGTGTCCACTGCCAATGCTGTTCAGGTCGTATACTCCCGGAATGCCTGGCTCGGCCCTCGGAATCACAGGATAGGTGAAGCTATTGACTTAGCCGTACGCCCCATAAAGAAGCTAGTTACGCACCCGAACGATTCGGACCTCGATCTTCTTGTTCATACATTAAACAAGGATGCCCGTCTCTATAATGTCTAGTAATGTGTTCCTCTGACCACGGTGTTACACTCTCGATATAGCGGATTAGACGTTCCGAGCGCAAAGTGTTCAGTAGAACGTTTGACTTTATATCAATTGGTAACTTTCTCAATTGGAGTGACGCTCTACTTTAAAATTAAAACTGTGAATTATGTTGTTTAATGCCTATACTGATGGGCGTATTAACTCACGGAATAATCAGTTTGAACCTGATGATCAAAGGATAGGTGAAGCTATCCGTTCGACACTGTCCAGCGGATATACTCCTGATACACCTAGCGAGACTCACGGAATCACAGGATAGGTGAAGCTATTTTCAAAGATGTACGAATCTCAAAGGAGGGGGTAACGATCAGGAACGGTTTGACACTCGATCTTCTAATTCATACATCAAATTAAGCTTACCGTCCCGATCATATGTACTAATTCATTTCTCTGACCTCGAAGCTATACTCTCGATACAGCGGGTTAGCTTCCCGGACGGTATGGCCTTCGGTAAAAATTTTGTCTCAGTACCAATAAGTAACGTTCCACATCTGTTTGAGACTGAACTTTAACATTCGTGCCGTGAATAAGGGTGTATATTGCCAATAATGTCAAGCGAATTTACTTCCGGATTACCTGGTTTCCCCATGGCACCACAGGATAAGTGCCGTCACAAAAACGTATTCTAATGTGCGTCTCTAATCACGAAGTTATACTCTCGATACATCGGGACAGGATATCGGAAGGTAAAGTATTCGGGAAAAGGAATGTCTTTATACCAATTTGTAACGTTTTCAAATGGATTGCGATCCGTTTTAATACTCAAGCCGTGAATTAAGGTGTCTATTATCCCTACTCTTCCGCGGATTTGCTCCCGTAATTCTTGGTTTGACACTCGGAACGACAGGATTGGTGTAGCTATTGACTTAGCCGTTCGACCCTCATAGAAGGTGCTATCGTTCTCTAACTGTTTGACCATCGAGCTTTATATGTCATACATGAAATTAAGGCGTCCGATACTATAATTTGTACTAATTTGTTCTCTGCACACGAAGTTATACCCCTCATAGCGCCGGTTGGCTTCTCGGACGGTAAGCCATTCGGTAAAGAGTTAACTCTGTAGGTATAGGTCTCTTTGACTTTGTACCTTAATATTCATACCGTCAATTTGGGTGCCTGATGTTAATACTGTTCAGCGGAATTACTCCCGGGTCAACTGGTTTGACTTCCGGAAACACAGGATGGGTGTCCCTATTGACTTAGCCGATGTGTTCTCAAAGAAGGTGGAAACGTTTTCGATCCGTTTGACCTTCGATCCCCTAATTCGCACTTGAAATTAATGTGCTCGTCACTGCAATGAATACTGATTCGTCCCTCTGAACACGATGTTGTACTCTAGATACAGAGGGTTATGTTCTCGGAAGGTGAGTCCTCCTGGACGGATTTTGCATGTATCCCAATCGGTAACGTTCCACAACGGCTGGAGTCTGTACCTTAATATTCAAATCGAGGATTAAGTTGTCTATTGCCAATACCGTACAGCGAATTTGCTCCCGGTATACCTTATGTGATTCGCGGAATCACATTATGACTATTGACTTAGCTGTGCAAGAATCAAAAGAGGTGGTAACGTTATCGAAGCACATGACGTTCGATCTTCCTTTTCATAGACGAAATTGATGTACCGGTCACTAACATGCGTACAATATTGCTCCTCTGAACACGACGTTATACACCCGATATAGCGAGATAGATTTGGATGGCACGGTCTTCAATAAAATTTTTGACTTTCTACGAATTTATAACTTCCTCAGACCGATTGGTGCTCTGCATTAATAATCATACCGTGATTTACAGTGTCTGCCGCCTATATTGCTCAGCGGATTTACTCCCGGAATAACTGGTTTGATTCTCAGATTCACAGAATAAGTGATACCATTCACATAGCTGTACGACTCACAGAGAAGGCGGTAACGTTCTCAAACGGTTTGTCCCTCGATCGACTAATTCATACTTGATATTATGGTGTCCGTCTCTAAAATTCATATTCATCTGTGTCTCTGAACACGGAGTTTGCCTATGATATTGCGTGCGGGTTAGGTTCCCGGAAGGTAAGATATCCGGTGAAAAGTTTGACATTCTACAAATTGGCAATGTTCTACAGTGGTTTCTTTCTATAGTTTAATATTTACACCGTGGAATAGGGTGTCTATTGCTATTAACGTACAGCGGATTCATTACTGGGATACCTTGTTTTACACTCGGAATCACAGGACAGGGGAAGCTATTGACTTAGCCATTAGACCCTGGAAGCGGGTTGTATCGTTCTCGATAAGGTTGACAATAGACCTTCTAATCCATACATGAATTTAAGGTGCCCATCACTAAATTGTATACTGATTTGCTTCTCTGAACATGAAGTTATGCTCTTGATACAGAGGGTTAGCTTCTCGGAAGGGAAGGCCTTCGATAACATTTTGCCAGTAGGTAACGATCTCAAATGGATTGACGCCCTACTTTAATATTCAATCCGTGAATTATGGTGTCTAATGCCATTACTGCTCTGCGGATTTAGCCACTGAACACCTGGTTTGAGACTCGGAATCATAGCATAGGTGAAGCTATTATCAAAGCGGTTCGATTCTCAATTAAGGTAGTAGCGCCTTCGATCGGTTTGACCCTCGATCGTCTATTTCATACATGGAATTAATGTGCTTGCCGCTAAAGCGTATACTGATTCGTCTCACTGAACACGGTGTTATAGTCTCGATACAGCGAGAGATTCCTGCGGAGGGCGAGGTCATCGGGGAATCGTTTGACTTTATACCAATTGGTAACGCTCACAAACAGTTTAACGTTCTACATTAATATTCAATCCGAGAACTAAGGTTTCGATTGCCAAAACTGTTCAGCGAATTTACTCCCAGAATACCTGGTACGGCACTCGGAATCACAGGATAGGAGAAGCTACTGACATAGCCGTACTAACCCCAAAGGCGGTGGTCACGTTTCCGATCGGTTTGACTCTCCATATTCCATTTCATTCATGAAATTAAGGTTATCGCCACTAAAATGTATAATGGGCTTCACTGAGCACTACTATATCTTCTCAATGCACTGGTTTTCTTTGTCGGAATGTAAGGCTGTCGGTAAATGGTTTTATGCTGTACCAATCCGTAACGATCTCTTTTGGAGTGACACTCTACCTCAATACTAAAATCGTGAATTAAGGTGTCTAATGCCAATACTGTTCAGCGGAATTACTCCCTAAATACCTTGTCTGACTCTCGGATTCGCAGGATAGGTGAAGCTATTGACGTAGCCGATCGTCTCTCACAGACGGCGGTAACGTTCTCCAACGATTTGACACTCCATCTTCAAGTTCTAGCATGATATTCAGACGGTCGTCACTAAAATTTATACTAGTTCGTACATCTCAGCACGGTGCAGTACAGTCGATACATCTGGTTAGTTTTAAGGAGGATAAGGTCTACGGTAAAACGTATGACTTCATTGCTATTTGTAACGATCTGAACCGATTTGACGGTGTGCTTTAATATTAGATCCGTAAAATAAGATGTCTACTTCCAATACTGAGCAGCAGATTTACTCATGGAATACCTGGTTTGGCTCTCGG
>NIJG01003307.1:8230-18716 GCA_002201625.1 Euglossa dilemma
CGGTTCGCCATGAGCACTTGTTCGGAACAGAAATTTTGGCAGTCGATATTCGAAAGATAAACACTCGCGATCGGTGCAATGGGTATTCTGACATGTCGCTGGAATTGCATGCCGAATCTTCGTCGTTCATCCAATTACGGTCGCGGACGATTCTTCGCTCGATAGACATATCCTATCGCTCCCGCGATGCACAGGGACGACGTCTACTCCTTCCCACCATCGGCCTGGGCCAACCGCCGCACAGGGGATTCATTAGAATCCGCAACGCGGCGAATATTATTTTGCGTGCCTTTTCAGTCTTAAAGAGCCGCCAAAATTACGCGGAAACTTAACTCGCACCAATTCGTCGGCGCGTTCCATCCCGCTAGGCTGATCACTTTCAATCGCTCCCTCCTTGCCCCCTCGAGTTCAGTTTAAATAATGTTATAGCGAATAATTAAGAGGGAGAATTCGTTTTGCATTCCGGTATGTGGCTGGAAATTGGTATCTCCAACGAGCCATCATTTGAGTACTATTCGTTCAATTCAACTTCGCGTCAACCGTCTGAACATTTATTTTTCACATCGCTCGTGCCAGCCAATAACGCGCGCTAATAGTTTCTCCTTGATGAATGGCGGAAAATGTCTTTTGTATTTTCCGCCCCATTCTCCGATACAAATAACGGAGTGGTAAGCTGAAACAACGACGCATCGACAAATTAGGGGACAGTGATAAGAATCTCGTATCCCTGGAATCGGCTGTAAACGACGGATTCTTTTCAGATCATTATACACACTTACGGCAGATAATTAATCATTTTTCCTCACTCAGCTAATGAAATAACAACGAAACGGTGAAAAATATATCAAAATATGAGAATCCCAGTAAAATGAGGAGAACAGCAGAATAGTTATATAAACGCGATGATACATGATATCAAATTATTAGAATTTAAACTCGACATTGAGAATGTATCATCGATATTTTGCATCTAAATTGTTGGACGCGAGTCCGCTCAAGGCAACATTCAGCTTTGATTTGGTTCGTGGTGTCGTAATAAACGGTGCATGAGTTCTGGCTGCCCTTTAAACGAAAACAAAACGATTGTCGCGCGATATGTCTGCGTGTATGGTGTTCCGCTTGTTTACTGGGACTAAGTGTACGGTCGTATTCGGATTTGCGGATCAGTGGTGCAGTACGCCGTGGGTTTGCTCGAATGAATACGTAAATCCTTGATTATGTGAGGAAGAACTCGATTGGCTGAATTCCGTGATCTCGGAGCCTTCCTCGCGATGTGTTTAGCGTAGAATTGTCCGGATTGGTGCAGAGAATCGGAATATCACGTTTGCTTATATATCTCCGAATACGCGTATTATAGTATAATGGTTTTGTGTTTAAATTGCAGCTGTTTCTCGTCGGAAACTTGGAGGCAACAGCCGCGGAGCGTGTATATCGGATTGCACTTAGGCAGCAGAAGCTTGCGCCATTAAAACTTCGTCACGGGGATATAAAGCTGGATCGAACATATTGTGCTATGCGGACCGGTGATTGTGGCGCGGTCTGTTGCGGTTGCGAGAAGGATCGCCGAATGAAACGTGCCCCGCGACTCGCATCGGCCACGTAGCCGAGCGGAATCGCATCTGCATCGGGAAACGAGCGATTTGCGAAGTTTGGAAGCGGCGTAGGCAGCCCGAAGTGTGCGGTATACGCATTCCCGGGGAAGGTGTATGGCTCCGAAGAAGAAACAGATGCGCGGGGAAATTCCCATGCCGTAAGATATCGCGGAGATGTACACTTAGATATTACGTTCGCCTTGTCGGCCGATGAAGTAATGGCAGCTCGGATACACCAATGCCTCGCGGCGAAATTTTACCAGCCGGTTCGTCGTACGTTTGGACTTGGGGTCGGGCTGCCAGACTGTGGGGTTCCTTCCCTGTCTGCACCCCGCCCTCTTTCGGATCGTTCCGTCGCACGAAACAGGACGCCTGGCATCGAGTGAACGGAACGTTAGCGGTTAGCGATTTCTTCCCCCGCGATATTAGTTTTCAGGGCTTCGAGAATACGCGGCAATTTATTACACGATCCGCGATGGAATAGGCCATTTACGCGACACCGCCATATACAGCGCAGGTTATGTACGGGGAACAGCTCCGCGTGTCCGGCGCGGTATGACTATATACCTCGTTGAAGGTAATAGCTATACTTGGATTGTATCGCTAATATACTCTGCTATACCTCATGGATGAACGTATAGCTTGTTGAAGGAATAACTGGGATGTAACACATGAGCCGACCCTGACGTTATGAAACCAGCCACATTATATCTTCATCATGAAATTCCATAGTCTATCTGGCGACCCGGAAGTCAGGCGCTTGTCACCACGGTCTTCCAGTGACCCCCACGTCGAGCACGTAATCCAAGCTCCGCTATGGCATACGTTTCTGTTTGGTACTCTTCCTTCTCGTGTCTTCAACGGCCCCAGGCGAGCACTACGCGACGCCGTCTCTCTCGACCGCGGCCTGCGGGATAGTCGGTTTTGCCACCCAATCACCACTGGTTCGACATGGCGGCTGAGTATAGTAGGACAGAGACTGTCCCGCAATTCGACCCACCAGGGCCTTACACTCTTGGTTAGTTCTCAGATGGCGTAGCGGCAAATTCACGACGCGCTCTCCTCCGCATTCTTCCCATGCGAATAGGGGCCACCACCACTATTACCCATTCTGCGGCCTCCTTATGTAGCATCACGTGCTCTCAAAATGCGGCCATCCTGCGCCATGACCTCTTCTCCTTCACCAACCCAGTGATAATGGCGGAGAGCGACGAACTCGCCAGCAACACGACACCGCCCGTGTGTACGGCCGCTTCCGACAAGGAACGGACATTCCTGAGGGCATCGAATGTGGATCGTCCTCGCTGGAAGCCGTACTTTTTGTCATCCAAATCCAGGCCATCCCCAGTAGCTCCTCCTTCAAACGGATTGCCAGTACCCGCTAGTGGAGTTTCCCGGGCTCGTTGGATACGCAGGAGGACCGGTACGCCGTGCGGGAGTCGTGGGTCTTACCCTGCTGCTTGAACAAAACAACCCATAGCAGCTTGCCGATTATGGGAAACACACCTTTCTCCTGGCATTCTATCAGCCGCTGCATCGTACTGTCTAATAGTGCACCCCGGTCGATGCGCCCACGCCCAACCCGGAGTACCATCCTGTCCCCATGCGGTCTCCCTCGCAACGAGTTTCCATGCAAGCTGCTGTAGTTCCTCCCTGCTGACTTCGAGATCGTCCGTCCTGGTATTCTTGTCCGTCGACTGGTCCATCGATGCCCCCCCTCCCGCCGCGTTGTCATCATCGCCGTCGGGAACAGAGTGACGACGACTAGCCGTGCGTAGGCGGGGTCCATGCTTTCTGTCAGCGGAGCGACCTAGGCCCTTAGCTTCCCTAGTTCGATCCGGTAAGGCCATCCGCAGGGGTCGTCGTAGAACTTCTGCAGCAGGTCATGCCAACTCCGGGCCTTATCCGGAGCGACTTGAAGGTCCGTCTGTACCCCCTGTGCCACGTGGCCTCCTCTTTATTTCTTGTCATTCTTCTGCGACGGGCATGTCGTTATCGACGTCGGGCGAAATTTACGCGTTCGCGCAGAACTGCGAGCTCCTCGCCCCACCAGTAAATCGACTTCATCTGCATTGCTGCGGCCCGTGACGTGGTAATGTCGCACGCTGGCGTCATGGCATCGTGGAGCCATTCAGCGCCATCCTGAGGATCGAGGTCATCATGCGTTACGGTCGACCATAACTCCACATGTGCCGCGGCTAATAGAGTTTCTACGTAGAGTCGTCTAATCCGCCATCGCGTCGCTGCTGATCTTCCAGTTTATGTCTAGCACCCATGGGGGCTCCTGTATTCGTTGTCCGTATCTTCCTCCTTCTGGCAAGGAGCACTCCATGGCAATGAAGAGAGGATTCTCGGGGTTTTCACCTCTAAGGCCACTCTCCAACACTTCACTCGTTGCAAAGCAGCAGGCGAGAAAAAGGACAAGTCCACGATGGACATGCCCTGTCGTCGGCGTTGCGCATGTGTTGGAAGAGCTCCGTATGAGCAGCCGGAGCTCCCATCAGGCTGCCCGGTTGAGGAATCCCTCGCCCCTCGAGTTCGCCCTCGGTGAGCCCCGTGCTGATGCGTGGGTTTTATCATCTCCGAGGATGAGTACCGACTGGGATAGATGCGACCATATCGCTATCTTATTCTCATCCAACTGCCGTTCGTACGTAAGACTATGTGATCCCAGAGCACCAGGACATGTCTCACCACTAGATGTATCAGAGTGGCCAAGGGGTTCTGGGGTTGCCCACCACACCGCGGCGACCATATTGTGCAGGACGTCGAATCAATTGTTATGGCCGGTACACTGTACGGCTCGTCGACAACTGCCATGGTGATGTCTAACTACGCGAGCGACTATGCGAAAAGATTCAGTAACGCTCTCTTATTGTTGATATTGGCCTGCAGGATGTAGAATTTTAAAACCTGTCCATGGTCACTTCTAGGCCCGTCGCCGCTCCTATAGTACTAAGAGCCTTTCCGCTTCCTGCTGGCCTCGCTGCTGTACTCTTCGTCTTCTTCGATGTTGAGTAGAGCAGGCCTTACTGTTCTGTGTCCATCCTCCAGGCCATGGGCGGCACAGACCTTGTACTTGAGTGCCGGTGCGAGGCACCTATCGACTTAATGCCCCTGTCCCCCGATGCAGGCCACGCCTCTGTATGTGCTGGTGGGCCATGGTGCCCTCAAACTCTACGGACTTGAAGCATTACAGCCGGCGAGCCCCCAGCGCATGTACCTGGCCCCACTTGTATCCTGCCGCTGTCCAGGATACTGAGGTCGGCGGTGTGGACGCATTTGACCCAGATCGTCCCTAGGCCGGACGGAAATATACGGATTTCCACCCATCTGATCTTAGGGGGGCTGCAGGCACATTTCTTCGCCAGTGCCTTCACGACATTTTTTGTGGTTTCCACGTCGTTTTGACCCGTAAGATGTTGCTCAGCCGTATTAGCTGATAGGGCTACTATGACGCCCAAGTCGTGCAGGGCCGTCCACATTGTGCCTGCTGGGCGTTGGGCCGTCCGCTCGGCCTCTGGGCTTCCGAACTCAAGTATGAGGCCCCCGGTGACGGCTCCATTGCTCAACCATGGCCCACTCCATTATGGACGCGGTGGTCACCTTCCCGGCGGGGGTCTGTTCGTTCAGCTAGGTGGCTGGGGCCGCATCTGACGTCAAGACAGATGTCCAGCTGCGGGTCGCCTTCTGCCTCTTCCACTACGTGGCTGATTTTCGTTCTAACAGCGACCACTGTTGTAGTCCCTCGTGTCGAGGTCCCAGTAGCTGCAGCGGCAGAGGCAACGGGGACTTCTGCGGCAGCAAATTGCATTCTGACTGCCTCCAGCTCCTCATCAGCGCCGATATTTCTTGCCAGTCTCGTGAGCTTTCGTTGAAGCAATCTACCTGAGCGACGTCCATTCTATCATGCAGATCAATAGAGGATGCTTCAGTTCGCCACGTCTCCATACGGAGGTAGCCGACATAAGTTCCCTTCATGGGTCAAACTTGTCACCGAAGGCATATTCCTTTCGAGAACCTGACCGGTCATTGAGCGAAACCGTCTGATATTTCTCCATACTTTAATATTCATAGAGTGCAGTCAGATGTATATTGTCAATACTGTACATCGGATTGACACCAGAATTTCCTGGTTTGTCCCACGGAATAACGGGAACGACGGAGTCAATTACTTAGCGGATAGTCTCTCACGTGAAGTGGTAAGGTTCTAGAACAGCTTAACAATCGAATCTTCCACTCATACATTAAAATAGTGAGAGCGTAGCTACCTTGTACATTAATCTATTTCCCGGGAATTTATTTTAGATTCTCACGACAGTGGGATAGATACTCGGAAAATAGGGATCATTAAATGCCAATAATATATACCGTAAATGTGCAGACGGATTGATCTGCCATGTAACGGGCGGGTGATTTTGTGGGTAAGGTTTGGTTGCGAACTCGAGTTTGGGTTACAAACCGTACTCGGCAATACATGATTCGAACATGAAGAAATAAAACAAAAATAGGAAATAATTTACCAGAATTATTGCATGCCAGATGTAAATAAGTTAAGTGGGCGGGTGGATTGTGCTGCGTAGTGAGGATCGGTATAGAATTTGGTTAGGTGTCCGTACATTCCCTCGTACGACTGCGAGCAGTGCGGACGTATATCGTGTTGTTTCGCGGATCTCAGTTTCTGTGGTGAATGTTTTGTGCTCCGTGAGGAGTGGTTCCGTGAAGTGTGTGCATGTGTGTAATGGTGTTTACGAACCGCCATAATCGTGTTTCGCGTTGCTGTGAAACCTTAAGTGAATGATACGAGATAAAAACGCCTTGCTTCTCCAAAGTGCACGGCGATGGCCTGGGTGACAGTCCGCTATAATGTTTCATACTAGGACGCGAAATATATACCGCGTGGACAGAAGCATGCAAGAAATGAAATGATTTTAAGCAAATGCAAATAATTTTTCTGTTTAATGCGCGCAAAAACATTCTTATGGCACGAAGTCAAAGTGTGTATCGCACATTTACGTGACATTTTGATCCCATTGCAAACTGGCGATTAACTTGCGATACATGATTCATCCAAGGAATTTCAGCGTTTCAGAGTCAAAATACGTCTGACTATCGGCTGATCGGGAAACAGACTCTTTTTCTTTCCATGCGGCTCAATTATGATAGAACGAAATCTGTTTCAGAACTACCAAACATAATTATGTCCTCCTCCGCGAAGAAACGAAATGTCACTTGCAAGAACATAATACAATTGGTCCTCCATCGAGAAAAACGGAGTTACATTCAGAAAAACCTAGTGCCGTAAATAGCTGTTTATTTTGTAGAACGATTGAAATATACGAATGTAGACGGAAGTACCCCTTCAAAGTATTGATTCGCATCGTTTCACCGCTCTGTGCGCTCAAATACGTCCCACAGGTGCGAAATAAACGCGAGTATTGCATTTCTACCAGACACTTGATTCCCATAGCAAACGAGCAATAGGAGAACCTCATATTTACATGAGTTATTACTCCCATGGTAATAGCGTGATTCATATGCCAAGCACGATCAAATCGAGAAATTGTATAGATTCTGCGTCAGAATGCAGTTTCGTTTTTGTTTCGTGTGGCTTAATTGTCAAGATTTATCGTTTAGAATATTCACTTACTCCATGTGTCCAGAAAAAACGAAATTGCTTGAGTTGCAAACTATTTCTATTATGTCTCACGTCGGGTAAGAATGAAACTACGACCCGGGCAACCGAATATGGTTATGCGTTTCGTCTGGGAGAAACGAAATTTCTTTCGGATTAGCGCTTACATTGAGTAAGTGCATATTTGGTACATACCACTGATACCTGGTTTGGCAGGAATACGATGTCAACGTAACGATTCATACAGTTCCTTCGTTGTAGGCTCCGATGTATTTTCCAATGATGCGAAATCAACGTGGGCATATTACATTCACATGACCATTGATTTCCATCGCATGCACGCCATTCACTTACGAAGCATGATTCAAATGAAATATTTCAGCGTTTCCCCATCATAATGCGGAACATTATTCGCAGGTTCAAATTGATTTCGTTTCTTCTCGCTTAGTGCGGCTTAATTGTGAAGTTGGCTGCGACCGGATACATTTATGTCCTCTCTACGGAAGAAGCGAAATCGCGGTCCAATCAAGCTAATTCAATTAGGTCCTGTAGCAAGGAAAAAGGAAACTACTTTCCGGAAACAATATGATGAATGAGGGTATACTCAATGCAAACGAATGAAACAAACGGCTTTGGATAGAAACTCGATGTCAAGGAACGATTTTTACAGTTTCTTTGCTGTATGCGCACAAATACATTCTAATAGTATACGTCCTAGTATAGGTCCTTATTCCTGCGGTTTAGTTGTGAAGTTGGCTGTGTGAAAATTCGTTCACCTCCTCTGATCGGAAAAAACGGTACACATTACGACCAAACAAATACAATTTGGTCCCCCATCGACAAAAAACGAAATTACTTTCGGATAAACAAACTACAAGGAATCAGGGTCTATTTGTTGCATACATCTAGAATAATCGTACTGGGAGAGGAATTCGCAGGCAAAGTAACGATTCTTAATCTTTCGCCGCTCCTTGCTCGCATATGCATCCCAATGATGCAAAGTAAATGCGGGTATAGCATTTCCACCAGACATTTGATTCTCATTGCAAGCGCTCGATTCGATTGCGATATCATTCAAGTTATAAAATTCAACGTATCAGCGACAACGCAGGCGTTGTTGTTACTTGTAAGGAGCGGATTTGGAGAGAAATTCGTTATTAATGAAAAGATTCTTGTGGTTTCTTCGCTGAATGAGCGCAGACACATTCCAATGGTGAGAAATCAACGTGGGTATCGCATAGTTACGTGACTTTCGACTCTCATTGCGAACGCACTTTACTTGCATACAACGAATCATGTGAGAAATCTGAAAGCTTAAGCGGTAGAATAGGTGTTATCATTGGTATGCTCGGAAAGCAATTTCTATGTTTTCCTTGCTGAGGCTTTATTGTAAGTTTCGCTGCCGAAGAATGAATTTACGTCCTCTGTTCGGTGGAATCAAAATTACTTTCAGTACTTCCTAATAAAATTATGTCCTCCGTTCGGAAAACACGAAATTGCCTGCAGGACAGACTAATACAAATAAAACCTCTATCGAGAAATACCGAAATTAATATCCCAAAAACCTAATACATTGAATGAGAGTACATTGTATGCAAATAACTGAAATATACGGATTTGGGCAGAAGTTCGATATCATGGCAAACATTTGTATTGTTTCTATGTACTCTGTGCGCAAATACGGTCCAATCATCTTAAATCAGTGTGACTGTCGCATATTTGCGTGACATATGATTTGAATTGCAAATGCGGGATTCACTTACGACGCACGATTCAAGAGAGAAGTATCAGGTTTTCAGTGTCAGAATACGTGTTACGATTGGAATGGTCAGAATGCATTTTCGCTTTTTCTTTTTTCAAGCCGCTTAACTGTGAAGTTGTCGGTGATGATGTACATTTACTTCTACTGTTCGGAAAGAACGAAATTACATTACAATCAACCTTGCGCACTATGGTCTTCTGCCGGGAAGAAACTAAATCACATTCCTGACAACAAAATACATTTACATCCACTATCGCGAAAAATCGAAATTGCAATCGGAACAACGTGATAGAGTGAACGAGCGCAGATTTGATAAACCACTGAAGTCTCCGGATTTGGAAAGAAAGTCGCTTTCGATCTAACGATGTTTATAGTTTCTCCGCCATATGCTGGAATATATCTTCCAATGATGCGGAATCAACGAAAGTTTCGCATATTTACATTACTCCTGTTTCCAGTCGTACACGTGCGATTCACATACGAAGATCGATTCAATAACGGAATTTCAGCGTTTCAGCGTCAGAATATGTGTCATTACTGTGTTACTCGGAAAGTAATTTCGCTTTATTTTCACCTGTCTTAATTGTAATGTTCAATGGGATGGAATACATTTGCGTCGTCTGTTCTGAAGACTCGAAGTTACATTACGAAGAAGCAAATACAATAAGGTCGTCAATCGAGTAAAAACGAAATTACATACCGAAAAACCTAATAAAATGAATGAATGTATATTTCATTCTAACGAGTGAAGTAATCTGATTTGGACAGAAACTCGCTGTCAAAGTAACGTTGTTTACAGCATTTGTGCCATATGACCGCAAATTAGTTCTAGTGATGCGATATCAGAGTGAGTACCGCATACTTACGTGCCATACGATTGCCATCGCAATAAAGCGATTCACCTTCGAAGCATGATTAAATCTGGAAATTTCAGCGTTTCAGGATCAGAATACCTGTTAGTGTTTGGTGGTGCCGAAGTTAATTCCTTTCCTCGCTTTATGTGGCTTTATTGTGATGTTGTCAGCGTAATAATACATTTACTTCCTGTGCTCGGAAGAAACGAAATTACATTCCGTGTAACCTAATACAATCAGGCCCACCATCAGTTTTAACCGAGATTCCAACCAGTCTAACGCAATTAGGTCTTGATTCATGACCGAACTAATATCTTTCCGGAAATCATAATGCAATGAATGAGTGCATATTTGCTCCAAACCACTGAATCAACAGATTTGGACGGATATTCAATGACAAGCAACGGCATCTACAGTTTCTCTGGACTAGACGCGCATATACTATCCAGAAATTGCGAAATCAACGTGAGTAACTAATATCCACATGACTTTTGATTCCCATTGCAAACGCGCGAATCTCTACCAAGCACCAGTCAAGTGAACAATTTCAGCGCTTCAGAGTCAGAGTACGTGTCATTGTTGGCTTGTACAAAGCTATTTCTTTCTTCTCCTTCACGCGGCATAATTGTGAAGCAGGCTGCGA
>NIJG01003310.1:9311-21936 GCA_002201625.1 Euglossa dilemma
GGTATGCTTCCGTGGGGGCCTCGTCTCCAAATATGGGTGACCCTATTCTTATTGGCGTTCAGCAGTTTGCTTCCTCTTATGGTAACATTGGGCGCACATCCTTCTTATATTCTTGTCCTGCTGATTCCTAGGAATCTCTAGCTTATGGAACACGTTCCTCGCTTTAATTCCTTTATTGCCGAGCGTAACATTCACCGAGGTCATTCATTCGGCAACGAGAAGCTCCCGAAATTTTTGTGTTTCAATTTCTTTATTTGCGGCTCTCTGGAACACGATGTGAGCATTTACTATATTTGTTCCCAAAAGTAAATGTAGTACTAATTTCCAATACCACTTGATACTTTTTCGTATAGTTGTGACATGTTACACCATATGTTGATGGCAGTTTTTCCATTATTATATGCCAGTATAGCCAAAGGTTTCTGTTTCAAAGTGACGTCCTCTATGATTAGAATCCGAGGTTCAAATCATAATAAGTGCATGCTTTGATGATAACATCCTAACATATCGAACATACCTGCACTTTAGCACCACAATACCGTTGTCATCTGCTTTTGCTGTACAAGAGCCATATAAATCATCAGCCCTATAAATTTTAGAATTTTTGGAAAAGTGGTGGGTTTCCACCTGTTCATTCGAGCATGGTCAGTAATTTATTGTTGATGCAATTTTTGCTCTGTATATCTATTAATCTGTGTGATTGAAAGGCTGATCACTTTTTCGTCTATGAATAGTGAAAGCACTTTACTTGCACTAATATCAGACGGCCAACCATCAGACCAACAGACCAGATGGCAAACCACCATCCAACATGTCGTCAAGGTCTTCACTTGCATATGATTCCTCAGTATCGGAGTTTGAATTCGATGAAATTCTATTTAGCACTTTTCTTCTTAAATTCACTAATTCGTCATCACTACTCTCCTTACTTTCAACTATATTTCCAGTGATCATTTTGAGAATAAAAAAGTCGTCGACATGCGTCTCGAAAAAAGTATGCTTCTCGACTAAATGAAGGATCTGAGATAACTGTAGTGCGATCCCAGACAGTCCTCTAGCCGAAAACCTTATCGCTCTCCCCATTTCAGAACTAAATTTCTGTTATGAATCGAAGGTTCGAAAACCTTGCTCGAGTGCCTACTCAAGTTACATTCCTGCTATTTATTATATTCCTAATATTTGACTAAATGAATATTCTCCATCCCCAGTAATTTCGGATGATAAGGAAATAAATTCTTTCGTAGCATCTTTATCTGCTTCGGCCGATTCTCCAGTGAATTTAATATTATATAAAGTGTATCTCATTTTAAATTTGTCCACCCAGCCAGTACTTGCTTGAAAAACTCAGAGGGACATTATTTTGATGTTGATCATCAGTCCATGATGACAAAGATCTTTCCATTTCATCCATCACTATGTCGCGTCTTTTTGAACGTATTCCTTAATTTTACTCTTGTTTTTCAAAATTGAACTTATCGTACAAACATCCGATTAAAGCAAAAGATTCACCGTTTTCATAACATTTAATTATTTTAATCTTTGTCTCGATCGTATGAAATTTATGAGGCCTTAATTTTTTTTGGTTCGCATCAACACTGCAATTTTTCCGTTTCTGTGTCATGTTTATCAATTTATAAGGGCGAAATATATAATCATCATCAAATAAATTAGCAAAACAAACAATATGTTGACGCATGCCCTAATGAAAAACTAAAACTGTTATGTTCTCTGGATCCGAACAACATTGTAATCTGATGGCTAGTCTGATGTCCCCTGAGAGAGGGGACATTCGATCGTAGAGGATTGAACAGTTCAATCTTTAAAAATGTGCGAAATAGCGGACTGTGCGAAAGTAGAATGTGTGAAAGTCGAGGGCCGCCAGCACTGACTAATTCACCACCACGTACTCTTCTATTAATCAATTTCAAGCCCGTTTCTATACAGGTACTTAGCAAAGTAACAGTCCTTCTATCTTTCCATGCGAGGACTGGGGATTTGCTTTTCTATATACCACTATTTTCCTGCTCCTTACAAATCTCGGGTTTTATTGTCAGCATTGATAAATATTTCCTATTTGTTTTTGTTGTGCCGGCATGGAAACAATTCAGGTTTAGTAGTTCTTCAGCAAGGGGTATGCTTGAATAATATCTATCGGTATACATGTGATAACCTTTAGCATGACGGCATTGTGCAATGATTTTCTATACAGGTCTAACGGAATTCTGGAACTGACAGGCAGATCGTGTCTTATCAGATTTTCAGAAGTGATACTGCCGTATAAGGCAGAACCGAAGAAACAACCGGTATTTCCGCTGGTCAGAATATAAATTTTGTTTCCTCAGTTAGTGGGTATAGCTGGATTATATGTCACAAAACATATTTTGCCCTTGAATTTTATAATAAAATCATCAACGCAAATCCACATATAAGGTATAAAATTTTCGGAAAATTTCGAGTTGATGTATTGTAAAAAGTTGTTAGCATTTTGAATGCGGGTCCTTATACAAGTATTTTTGCCTACTGGTGCATTTTTCTGTAAATGAAGCATCCAAAATATTTGTTGAAATCTGTGTCGTATAAATATGTCTGAATAGAATAGAATTTTACTGATGGATTCCAATACTCCTGGACATATGCAACCGGCAAGCTTCCTACATTCAAGATCACGCCACGTATTCTATATTGATCTCTTTGACAATTGCTTTTCTCGCAGTTTAGAATTTGCATAATCATTTGTCGCTGTTATTATGCATTCAGTTACTGTATGCGTAAAGTATAATAGGCAACAATCTAATGGTTCTTTTATATTGGAAATTTGTGGTCCAGCAATTCGTTGTGAAATGNGATATATGCAACCGGCAAGCTTCCTACATTCAAGATCACTCCATGTATTCTATATTGATCTCTTTGACAATCGATTTCCTCGGAGTTTTGAATTTGCGTAATCATTTGTCGCTGTTATTATGCAATCAGTCACTGTATGCGTAAAGTATAATGGGCAACAATCTAATGGTTCTTTTATATTATTGGAAATCTGTGGTCCGGCAATTCGTTGTGAAATATCGAAGTCCTTTGGTGCGAAATATTATCCACTTCCGGAAACGTCTATCGTTTCAGTAGATTCTTGCTCATTTTCTCCATTATCACTTTCAATTTTCGTTATATTATGTCGTATAACAGTAAATATATCACTATCATTGGAATCGGATTCATAGTTTAGTTCAATATTGTCTGCGTTATCACGGCTATATGCTTACATATTATTGTCTCATTCACCATAAACTTCAAGTTCTAATTCATCGTTACTACTTTCAATATCACTGTGATTTCCACAAATCTTTCTTTTCTTTGCCATACGAGGGGGACATAAATTTGAATTCAGAATGTAAAAACAACAGATAATCTCGAATATGATATACTCTACTACGGAATAACAGGACTGACTTAACTCATTTGCATCCTAGTGCGGAATATTCCAGAAGCCGCAACTGTCGCAATTGTTATCTAGAGCGCAATAATCCGTGAGCCGCGACAGTCTTTTGTCACCAGAAGCGAAATATCCTATACATAGTAGGTTTTATGATTTGTCCTTGTCCTTATGTTTTGAATTGAAAGTTATTTGCATTGTCACCATGGCGGAGCAGCAGTCACCAATTGCATAAACTCTGCATTGTCCTTGTGGTTTAATTCGACCACTGGTCACTATATGCATAAGTTTATGTTTTCCGAAATCCGACAATCGTCCGGGATGGTCCAATGTAACAATTTTCTATCTTCTATCCACACAACTGCCACTTCGTTCAGGAAATTCGTGTACGTAATATTTTTTCCGTTTAGAATGTGCGTATGCTTTAAACGAATTACAAAGTGCGAAGTTGATAAAAAGCATTACAAACCCGTTTAGTCCACTTTTTTGTTTTTCTGAAGATGGAAAAGATGTAGATGCGCGCGATTTACACACTTTGTATATTTCTTATAATCTACAGTGGAATTAGGCTTTTGTGTTGCAGCATCTGATCTTTTACTGCTGCTTCTGGATTCCGGTAATAGTGCAGAATGTATAATTGAGATCACATTGATATTTTTTCTGCCATTATTCTGTGCTTCTAACAAAGTTTGATGATTTCTACGAAATTCATATTGACCTCTTGAAAATCGTAATTTTTGGAGTGATCGAGGAAGACCTCTATTTTTTCGAATAGTTCCGCACCTCGCATTTTATTTTTCAGGAGAATTTAAGCCATTTTGATGCTGTTATAGTAATTATCTTCATAAATCTGGGGCCGTATGGTCTTACATGGTTTGGGTTATGTTAAAACGGTATCTTCTAATTCTTTGGTAACAGCAACGTACTCGTGAAAGTTATATACGTATCCTGTGACAGCCCCATACTTTGACAAGTATTCCGTATTTTGTAATTTTTGCTGGATTATACGTCCGTGGAATTATACATTCATACAAAGACAATTCTTGACATGGTTTATATGTGTCGTTATATTTTCGCTTTAATTAATCAGTGACAAGCTGGATTACAGCAAGCCTATGTGAAGTACGAGAAATGCTGTCCGTGTTGCAAAAATGCCACCTCTGCATTATTTGCACAGATCTGTCCCTGCTTATTATTTTTGAGAATAATGTAGTTTCTATACTTCGATCAGTGGACCAATAGTCGTATTGAACCTGTTTTTTTTTACTTGTCCCATTAGAACTTTAAGCCCCTAAAACTTCTTCTTTTCTGGTCTCGTTATATGTGTCTATTGTTTCGCTCTTGATGATATTTTATGTTTTGCCATGACTTGGTAATGATATATGTTGGATTCCCCAACCATGTGCTCCAAACAATTATTTCCAGCAAATAAATTGACTCTATCCATCACATTTTCTGATAAACTTGGCATAATTCTTATGCCTGTGCTGCTTTCGAAAGGTTGTAAAATTATTGTATCGTCGTCCGTCGATGATATGTCATCGTTATGTTCAACGTTATTTGCCCTGTCTTCGATGTTACTTCTCTCTTCGTCGTGTCAATCTCAAAATCTTATAGGGTGAG
Organism: Euglossa dilemma; assembly: GCA_002201625.1. NCBI lineage: Eukaryota > Metazoa > Arthropoda > Insecta > Hymenoptera > Apidae > Euglossa > Euglossa dilemma. The sequence continues at coordinate 14,362 of NIJG01003310.1, forward strand.
TTCAAGACAGGGCGTGGGTTACCGATTTAGTTCAAATTTTCATTGGTAGACTTCGTTCTATTTATGAATATATACCATCATACGAGAAAACCTCAATAGTTTTTTAAATATTTGCAGTTAAAGATTCGTTGCATCCTTCTTTATGTTTCTATTCACACCAATTAGAAAGCAGATGTTTGGTGTAGCAACTATGATATGAGCTACTACACGGTATACTCGGGTTGGATCCCGATAAAAGGAGTAAATTTTCTTTCCATTATCTGAAATATTTTTTTTTACTTTGTATTAGTTTATTGCACACAAAATATACAATTTATTATTATTAAATTTTTTATACAGACTGGAAGATGTATAATTAATATCAAATAAATTATGAATGTTTTGTTTCATACAATCGATACATGTAAGTACATATTTATTATAAAATATTGAAAAGCTTATGCAAAAGATAAGTAGAAACGCACCTTAACCTTCTGGTCTCCTGTATTTGACTAAAGGGGGAATATAATAAGAAAATATTTGTCCCATTGAGGGAATAATTATAAAAGAAAAATACTTACTGTAGTTGTTATTTACAGCGGCGAAACTTATTGTAGAAGCAAGTGAAACGGAGTATTGGAATACATTTTTCACGTCGAATAAGTGCGGTATAATGGCATGGACATTTCCGATTATTGATATCCTTTGGTATGCGGTCTTGTTTTACTTTTTCAAGAATGTCTCTTTCAGTTGCTAATCCAGCTGCAAACCACGCGTATCTTCACATGGGTTTGAATAACGGCAAACACAACTGACTATGTATCAGAGAATGCAATTTTATTGTACCGTTCCTGTTTGCAATTTCTCTCTTTCTTTCTATTAAATAATTACAATATTGTATTCCTTTTAAATAATCTGTTATTTGTCGACTAAAATAAACGTCACACGGTTTCACTGAAGATGTAAATTTGGGCGGAATCCCTTTTAAAGTATAAGTACGTTCTTCTTTATCCGTAACAAATGAATCGTCTTACATTCGTGAATCTTTTTGCACCTCCGCAACCACCACCCGCCCACGAATCAGTTATCAGAAGAAAGTTTTCGGTTTTTACCTAGGATGGAGTATAGATTTTATAAAAGTTTCCTACGTTTTACTGGTTAATTTGACCTATTTTGTGCAAACAGTAATTATGTTTTCACATTCTTTCTGTATTTCGTTTACTGTTTTTTCCACAATCATGAATTTTTGATTTCGACATCAAAAGCGCAAAGGGTAATATATTTCCAGACATTGTAATCTCATACTGGGCTGTGTATGTGTGCTTTGTTTTATTAATACTTTTGCGAACATAGCCTTTCCTCCCTGGGTTGCCAATGTTTCTGCCACTGTTCTGTCAAACATAGATTGGTACTGACATCCCGCTTGATCGGTATCACCTTGGGTTATATTTAGGAATTATAAACTAGAAATCCTCGGCAATCTTCATTGTTTTCTCCCAAGATGCAATTTTTTTTATATAATACGTATTTTATCAGCTTCCTTTGCCAAATGTAATGCTTATTTTTTGTTTTTAAGTACGATACTCACCGTCTAGACGCTTTGAATTATACATTATCTGACTTATATTAATTTGCACATGCTACAGCCCATTGCTGAAGCTGGCCAGTGGTAATTTGTTGTAAATTTTTTACGGGATTCCTGAAAAGGATCATAAGTTGAAATCGATTCTACCATGAGAAAGTAATGGAAAATGCTTATTATGATCGAAATTTTTATCCACAATCGAAGTAGATGATAATACGTGATCGATTATACTCATTTCAGAAAAGCAGAAGTGTGTGTTTCCTACGTTACTATATAATATTATATCATTTAGCAATAATTTCGTTCATAATTTTTCCACTGTTGTCAATCCTTATTGCTACTGTATAATGTTTCCAATTATATAATAAAGAGTTTATGTAGATGAAAATTGATTCTTTCTATTTCATCTCCGCAAAATTTCCACCTGTTACATGGAAAAATATCACAGATACAATCTTTCTGGGATAAATAATTAATTACGGCGATCTCTTTCATGTTAGTTTTCAACGAAATTCACTAGAGTTAATGTTATTATTAATGAAAATGTCCATTACTACACTAATATCCCTTTGCACTTGTATGTCTGCTCTCAGCCACCACAGCAAGGAACTATACGAATCGTATACTGTATGCATTCATGTACCAGCTTTCACTTTTCTTATAAGAACTTCAATGCCTATGGAACCTATTCACGAACTAATACAGTGCTCCATTGGCTGGAGATAACGAAATCCAATCTAAACAAATGTTTTCACCCAGCGCTCGCCATGCAAGACGCAGCGGGGAGTCAGTCCTCTTTTAAACCTAATGAAATCGACAACGTTCGGAAATACCTCGTAGAATTCCAAAGAACATTTTATAAATTGTATTTAACAGTGATTAGACATTCTCTCTTCTTAAAATATTCCAAAATTATCCCCCAAAATGGCAAAAAGAAAGTTACCGCAAAAAATGTTCGGTGAAACTGATGATAGCGATGAAGACTTTTATTTTGGCCTCCCGAATACTGATTCTGATAGAGAAAGTGATAACTATTGCAGTGACTCTGATAGTGACATAGTTCTCACAAAGCGGCAAGTAACGCAGTTAACAATATCCAGCGACAGTGAAACAGAAGAAAATGATGAAAATGAGAATAGTAATATAAACGAATTTACTACTTGGAGAGACGTTACGTACACAGATCGGCCACAATCAAGAACTAATTTTTCGACGGGATCGAAGACTGTTGGACCGAATGTACCCTTGAATTGCACGGAACCTATCGACTTTTTTAGACTCTTCTTCACAGACACACTGCTTGAAAAAATTGTACTAGAGACAAATAAATATGCCTAAAATAAAATAGAAGAGCAGAGCTTATCAACTCGATCAACGTGGAATAAGTGGATCGATGTGACGAAGGAGGAGTTAACAGCTTTTTTGGGTGTAATCCTGAACATGGGTACTATACCAGTTCCTAACATGCAATATTATTGGACTAAGGATTATATTGGAAACATACGGGAAAGATTTTTGCAAGTATTTTGGATGTTACGTCTAAATGAAAATGTTTCCACAAATATAAATGTATCAACGAAAATTCAAAAAGTGAGCAACTTTCTGGATTATATTGGTGACAAGTTCCGAGCGTATTTTACACCGGATAGAGAAATATCCATCGATGAGTCTGTTGTGAAATTCAAGAGCAAAATTAGTTTTATTACAAATAATCCTAAAAAGCCCACCAAATGGGGAATCCGGATTTATATATTGTCAGAGTCCCTTACAGGATACATATATGCTATGCTTCCCTACTATGGAAGCATTACTACGGACATTGCCATCCGTCCAGACCTCCCTGTCAGTTCAAGAATTGTCTTACAACTTTATCACACGCTGTTGACCGCAAATCCCGAGGCAAATGGACATTACATCTTTACGGTCAGATATTTTACAGGGATCCCATTAGCGCAGGAACTACTAAAACTAAACTGTTATTCAACTGGCTAAATTAACACAAACAGGAAATATTTACCAGCTGAAATTAAAAAACCAGCTTTAACAAAAAATAATACTGTCGCTGCCTACCGATCAGGCGATATTCTACTATTAGCGTGGAGAGATAAAAGAATAGTCACCATACTAAGCAGTTACGACCTCGGGTACGACAATTATAGAAAGAAGGAAGAAACAAACTGGAACCGTCAACATTATCAAACCAAACGTTGTTATAAATTATAATATGAACATGGGAGGTGTGGATAAGGCTGACCAATTAGCAACTTCGTACTGTATTATGAGAAAATCGTGCAAGTGGTGGCGAAAACTTTTTTTCTGGGGATTAGAGATTTCTGCAATAAATAGTTATATTTTATATAAGGTGTCAGCTAAAAGGGAGAGCAGAAAACCTATGTCACATTTTATGTTCGTCCGAAAATTGGTGGCACAACTGGTAGGTGATTTTCGTGACGGAGCAGATTCAAAACCAGGAAGACCATCGACCTCTGATAAGGATGAAAGACTGAATGGAAAACTGCATATATTGCGGCATTGCGAAAATGTAAAAAGTAAAGATTGTATTGTATGTTCAAACAGAAAGATTAAGGGTGGAAAGTACCAAACAAATTATTTTTGCGATACATGCACTCGAAAACCTGGCTTGCATATTGGAGAGTGTTTTGAAAAATATCACACGAAGGAGAACTATAAAACATAATTTTTATACAAAAAGATATCACTAGATGAGTGTATTGAATAAAGATATATCTAAAGTTCACAAAAAAATTACTAAATCTTGTTTATGCATCCTAAACTTGCGTGTTATGTATCCCTGCTCTATCGACGGAAATTAATTCCGAGCAGTACGATACCCATTTCTAAATTTAATCCAAGCGCAAAGGGATATATGTGGTCTTAATTTTATTTCTACAAATCTTCTGAAAATGACGTAGATCAGCAACGGATAGTCGATTTTACAGTTAGTTTCGGAGATATTTGAAAATAACTACCTAGTCGCAATTATTTACGATACAGCTTTCTGTATACTTCGTGTTTGAACAACGGGAGAACCTAATTTAGTTTCTGCCTATCTCTGCTGCTAGAGATTCGTCAGGGAAACTTTTGAACTTACAATAGTGAAAAGGAAAGGATATATTTGAGCGTTTCTTCTATTATTTTTCGATTAAAATAAGAAATTGATTCTTATTTCCAAATCAGATAAACGTTCTCTCAAATTCCTGATTAACTCCGAGAAAAATTTTTACCATTGAAGTATTTCTCTTCTCTTAGTTCGTGATGTTAGTGTCGCGGGTCTATTTTACACACGCGAATGAAAAGAACGAGGTAAACTTCTAAACGAAGTACTATTCGTGCTGTTGTTATAATCGAAAAAGAAGGAAACGAACATGGGTTTAAAGGTAGACTGTTTTTATTTGAGTTTTGGGTTCATGCTATCTGCTCCTAGATGGTTTGGAAGGGATTGTGTCTTGAAGTTCGGAATTTGGGATTTGAACCACCTGTTGATTCATGTTGGCTTTTGTTACATGGTTGGGTCTTGGATTTTGGAGGTTTAGTCATTTTATCGGCAATTTAGGTTGGTTGTCGACACATTAGCGTGTTTGTCTGAGAGTGGGACGAATCTTCGAAGAGATCTTGTAGAAAGACATCTGAAAACGAAACAGAAGATTTAAAGAGACCATTATGATGACCAGGTAACGTCCTTGGTCACAGTGTCTTTCAATCTGGACGAACGGAACGAACTCCATGTGGCAGCTTTTTGATTTTCTTTAAAGTGAGTCTAGAAAAAATCGTAGCAGAGTCTTTTTCTGTTAAGTTCTATTGATTAAAAAGAGTCTATTACAATCTATATCATCATCAGTCGTGAGAGTTGGTCTTTTCTAACCAGATCGCCAGCAGCCGTGAATTGTACTATGTTGAGCGAGAATTAGCATGAAATGTAAACAGCTACTTTATATCACGAAACATGATGTTTTACCATTCTTAAAAATTTGGATAAGAATTGAAAGCATACTAAACAAATATTCAATGTCGATGGATTTGTGATGACCATCGTTCTCACCGTCATCGCCAGATAGATTAAAACTCCAAGCAGGTTCGAGGACTTTATCGTAAAGGATCATTAATAACTCCGTTTGAGGCAGAACCTGTTAGGTTGCCGTACCGATGAGTCCGCTAATTAGCCCGGAACGATACGCATCCCTTCCTGTTGCTTTCATCCCTTTCAAGTACTTAACTGTTACATCGGACCAGCAACGACCGTATGGGAGGACCCCCACGTATTGCTTTTTTTCTTTTTCTTCGCGCAATTTCATTAACATTCTGCCTGAAAGAAGTTTGGTACGACCTAATTATCATTAACACTTTGCCGTCCGCACGTCTCGCAAAAATTTATTCGGCGCTAATTCGGATTACTTGGCTTGTCGCCGTCCGTTTTTGACATTATCGGGAAATTATAAATTGTTACGTTTTAATGAACTCATCGCTAGCTCTCATGAGTTCTCAACCCTGTTCCCTTACTTTTATGAAATTTCGAAGATATACATACGTAAATAAATACAAAATTTGTTTGTTTTATATATATTTGTTCATTTGCATTCTCTTTGGTATTCAGTATTTTTCTTTCATATGGTTTGCAGCAAAACAGTATCCAAGATGCAACGCAACTCCATAAGACTTGCACATTAAATTTGTTATCCTTCTTTTTTTGTTTTTGGAACATACATAGCAGTTCCTTCTTTTCCGTTTATTCGTTTCGAATATACGTATTAATTGGTGTTGCTTTATGTGACCGGACAGTCTGTCTACCAGATCATGATGAGGCGTACGCGATGTTGTGGCAACCTCCAAGTTTTTCTCAGCAGCCGGTACATGGTTTTTTATCCACGAACGACACCACTGTGGTGTCGCTGGTCGTTGGCCGCTATTTTGCGAACGACACCACTGTGGTTTCACCGGACGGCATAGTGTTAATATAATATATTATTTCGTCATGCGATTGCTTTTTATGTTTTATAATTTCATATAGCATCGCATGAAAGTTTAGTAATTATTTATCTTTCCATCTTTAACTATATTGATAATTTCTAAATATATTACAGAGAAGAAGATTTCGAATAGTTTTTTCTCTTCGTATGCATGTACTTACTTCGTAATTACATACACATAAGAGTCATTACGAAGCCAAAGTGATTAACTGCATTCATCGAATTTTTAAAAATTTTAACGTTAAAACGCATAATTGGCACATACCTCCTCGTATTGAAACTAAATATCCATAATAATTATGGTCAACGCTACAAAAGGAAGAAAAATTTTAGTTTTAAAAGGAACCTGTTAGAAAGAATTCATATTATTTCATGAACGGCCTTTCGGTTTTAGTTTTCTAGTTATTTACGAAATGCAAAAATGTGTACCTGAAAAGCAAAAACTTTTCTTCTAAGCATACGCGAAAACTATATAATTGAATCTATAATATTAAAATCATACCTAAAGCTATTATATTGTTGGATATGGTATAAAATTGTGTGAAAAATAACAATAAGTACAATGCAAATATGTTTATTATATTTCCTGTCTTTCATATATTCGTTTGGCAAGACATTAATGTAAGAGGATAGTCTTTTTCTTAAGTCATTTTGTCATTTTACTTTTGCATAACTTTAGTAATTTAATGAAATTGGGAGGCTNGACGAGATTCAAGTGTTTAGAGGAATGTTCAAAAATGATATTTTTGGATCAGATGGTCATTCGATCAAACAAAGCAAGAAAAGGAAAACCTATTAGCTGTTCAAGATGATTTCATAGCCGATGCTTAAGAATAATGATACTACTAGTAATAATAATACTAATATAGAATGACCACTTTCCATAAATAGACTGAACGAGTAGCTAGATAGCAAACTCAAATTATTCGTTGTACCAATAATTATGTTTCCTTCAATGCAGAAGAGGATATAGGAAAGCTAGGCGAAGATAGTGACGAAAATCAACGCCGAAGTCTTTCAATCGAA
>NIJG01003333.1:0-18138 GCA_002201625.1 Euglossa dilemma
GTTTGGGTTTTTTGGTGTATCAGTGATGATTGCCTCTTCTCTTGGCCTTACCCTTGTTAATTTCGTAGTCTGACAGGTTCTGCAGCTTCGTATGTATCTCGTTACCGCTTTTTCCTAGTTTTTCCAATAACATTTGCTTTTTATTAGTTCAATCATGCGGTTGTCTCCTATTTGTTGTTGTAGGTCGTGGGATTCCTTTAGGATTTTCTATATTTCTTCTTGATTAAGTTCCTGTATACGTTCTGTTGCAAATTTTATGTTCATACCTTCATAATCTTTCATTAAGGATCTTAAGATTAGTTGTGTATTGATCAAGTCCAGTCCCTTCATATCTTGATAGCCGAATTTTATGTTCTTCGGGTTTTGTTGCAGAGCCACGAATGCATGTAATTTGAGTAACCAACCTTTTTCGTTATATGGTCCTAGGAGGTCGTATGATACTTGGGTACAATATGGTTTGTTAGGTTCCAGTTTGGTTGGCGTATTCTTGCTTGGTGATGTTTTCCAATCTTCATATGCTTCGAGCAGTTCATTTTCATCGTCTATGTTCGTCAGTGTCGATGGGCTTCCTAGTTCGACTGGTAAGGAATCCTGTATTTCCTGTGGGTTTATTATTCTTATTTTGATGATTACCTTTTCGTCTTTCACTATTTGCGCTGGGAATAGTCGTGATAATCCGTCTGCTACTACGTTACCTTTTCCTACCTTGTATTAGATCTCGTAGTCTTATTCCTCTAGCCTCCATCACCATCTCATTAGTCTCTATGAAGTATCCTTGAAATTATGTAACCACTTCAAATCCTGCTGATCCGTTTGTATAATGTAGTGACATCCGAGTAGGCATAGGCGTATCGTTTCGATCGCCCAAACTATAGCTAATAGCTCTTTTTCCGTGGTAGTATAATTTCGTTCTGCGGAATTCAGGGTACGTGAGAAGAAATTGCATGGATGTCCGTACTGTGAGAGCACAGCTCCAAACCCTTCGTTGCTGGCACCCGTAGTCAGAACAAACGTCTTGTCAAAATCCGGGTTTTGTAGTATAGGTGGCTCGCATAGGTTATTTTTCAAAATGTTAAATGCTGATTATTGTTCTATTTTCCAATGAAAGGGAGTTTTCATTCGGGTTAAGATTGTTAGGGGTTTCACGATTTTGGCGAAGTTTTTAATGAATTTCCGATAGTATCCAACTAATCCAAGAAATGATTTTACTCTTGTTATGTTTGTAAGATAAGGGAAGTTTTTTTTATTGATTCTATCATTTTGGGAAATGGTTTAATTCGGTCTTTAGTTATGATATGTCCTAGGTATTCAAGTTCGGATTACAGAAAATCCCATTTGTCAGTCTGTATCTTCAGTCCAACTCCCTTCAGTCTGTTAAATAGTATTGCTAGGTTGCGATTGTGTTTCTCTATAGTGTTTCCAAATGTTACTATATCGACTAAATATACAAAACAGTACTTGTCATTCAGCCCACGTAATGCGTTGCCCATAATTCTTTGGAATGTGGTTGCCGCATTATTTAGACCAAAAGGCATTCTTTTGTAGTGAAAATGTCCGTCCGTCGAGTTGTAGGCAGTGTACTTTTTGTGGTTCGGGTTCATAGGTATTTGATGGGAGCCTGATGAGAGGTCCACTGCACTGAAGAATTTAGCATTTCCAAAGTGGGCGAATATGTCATCGGCATGCGGAAGTGGATATGCATCCTGTTCGGTGCTTTCATTTAACTTCCGAAAGTCAATTACAATTCTCCATTTTTATTTGACAAACGCACCCAGTTTTTTTAGCACTATCCAGACAGGTGCATTATGAGGTGAATCTGAATTTTCTATTATACCTTTGTCTAACATTCCTCTAATTTGGCTTCGGATCTCATTTTTGTCGCATTCCGGTGTTTTGTATGTTTTAGTATTGACAGGTCTGTCTGTTTTTGCAAATATGTCGTGTTCGGTTAATGTTGTACTGGTAATGTGGTAATGGTTCATTGTCAGTTGAAAAGATGTTATGATAAAAGCATATAATTTTCTTAATAGGTTCTCTTAAGCCTTGTTCTATGCGGTCGTATCTAAGCTTGCTCATTTCTGTGATTTTGGGATTATCTGAGTCTATTTGGCTGTGATACTCAATTTGAATATCATGCTCACCATTTCTAAATATACAAACACGATCAGGTTCATCGTTGAGCTTAACTGCGTGGGTAACTGATCGTCTGCTAGGGACTCTCTGGGTGGTCGGAGGCGTCTGTAATTCAAAGATATCGTTATTAAGCTGGAGTTGCTTGTTATGAATTGTGTATTGATATCTTTATAGAAAGGGTAATCATGTTATTCCGCCTTCTATCAATGGGAAGTTGTCCTCTACTATTAGTAATTCCAGTGTTAACTGTCTAGCTCTTGCCGGTGTGCAGATAGTGATTTTGAATTTCGTGGAACTTAATTGAATTATTTCATCATTATCTAACTTTATCGGGTCTCTGACCTATCTTCTTTTGATGAGTTTGGCTCGTGCTTCGGTGACAATGAGAAGTCTTCCTCATCGGATGGTTCCCGGGAATCTTGTTTCAATTCATCGTAGCTCGCCTGGGGTGTAGCCGAATCTTCTAATATCAGGTTGTTTATTCTTGGAGGAATTTTTCCTGTCTGGACTCCATGAGAATTTGTGTTCTTTAATAGGTAACACTGTGACCTCTGATGTCCTATTTTTTGGTAATGATCGCAGCGCATCGGGTCAGTTGTCAGTCCATTAGTCTCGGTGTATGATTTGGGCCTCGGATTCCCTTTGTATTCTAGGTTTGGTCTTGTCATGTGTCTTAATGATGTTGGAAGTCTAGGTATATTCTGGTTTCGTTTTGACGCTTTATGCCATGTTTCTATGCTACCTGCTACCTGTTGGGCTTCATTAATTGATTCGGGTTACATATGAAGTATTAGCTGAGCTATTTCCACACGCAGGTTGCAAATGAAGAACCTAATAGCCTCATGTGTGTCATCTTCCATTTCTATGGTCTAGCAGTCGGGTTTCTATGCTTAACATGAATGGCGTACTCCAGTTCTCTTAGACTCTATCACCCGCAGAAGCATTGGTTGGTCGAATATTCTGTGTCTTATCAAGCTTACCGTTTTTATGAACTCTTCTGCCCGATATCATCCTCTCCGTTCTAGATTTCCACGCTTCGTAAAACTTTGGTTGGGTCCATCAGTACTGATTCGTGCGCTGTGTTTCTCGTTGATTGGTCTTCTGTAGGTAGAGCGGATGGGCATGGTTTGCTTGTTTCACACCCAGTTATGGTGGTCGACGTTGTTTCGTCGTCAGTGGGACTTGGTTCAGTTTGGAGTATGCTCTCCCGTGCGTTGATCCACATAGTGCGTGCGAGTCCCAGTAATTCCTGCTGATGGGCTTGGAACATTACATCTAATTTCTTTATTGCTTCTGTTAGGTTTATATCGCGGAGTTGTGGGATGTAGTTCGCTTAGCCTTAGCCTCTTGTCGTGCCTCTAAGCCGCTTATTGATTCTGGCATTCTTCCCAGTTTTTTAAGCATGGTCTCTTGGTTCGCGAGTACTTTATCTGTTGCGCTTTCGGTTATTTCGTCTTTAGACAAGTTTGAAAGTTTTTTAACACGGTTCTATGCAAGTTCCCAGTGGGTGCCACCTTGGCCGGGTTTCTTCTTGCTCCGCGGAGAATGTCTTTCCGTTGCTCCTGAGGTGGATTTGCCGGTGTTTGACGTATTCTATCCTGGCAGGATCGCCAATGTTGTCGCGGCGAAATAAAATAAAATATAAGCGGGCGGGTCATCAACCTTCGTGGAAGAGCCCCGTTTCTAAGAGAATCTACGTTTCTTATATTAATACTTATTTCGCTATATAAATGTAATACAGGTGTTGAATAGTCTTAAATATTCAACGCAGGTTTTCAGGATAGGTATACGAATGCAGAATCGTTCGGATTGAGGAATAATATAGACCTACGTTAATCGCTTCTGCTGGGTTCTTTTACTATAATTTTCTGGTCGAGTAGGAGGATTCCAGTCCCGCGATGTCTGGTTTTGGCTGATTTTGCTACAGTTGCCTGCTGGTCGATGCGTCTGGCGATGCGATGGCCGGATTTTGGCGGTGTCACACCGTCCAAAAGCATAACATGCTGTATTGGCAGTGTAACACGGTATTCAGAGGAAGAAATGAGTTTACACGTTAGTGCCGGGCACCTCGATTTCATGAATGAAATAGAATATCGAGGGTCAAACCGATTGAGAACGTTGCCACCTTCTGTGAATTACGAATTGTTTAGTCAATAGTTCACCCATCCTGCGATTCCGACAGTCAATCCAGCTATTCCGGGAGTGAACGTGCAGAACAGCATTGGCAAGAGGCACCCTAATTCACGGTATAAATAAGAAAGTAGAGAGTCAAACCGTGGAAGAACAACGAGAATTCATATATACTCATCCTTTTTAAAGAATACATTCCTATCCGAGGACCTAACACGCTGTAGCGTGGGCCTTCCTTAATGTTCGCGGATTCAAATTAGTAGACATGTTAGCAGACGGACACGAAATTTTCATGTATTAATATCAGAATTGAGTGTCAAACCGTTAGAGAATGGTACCACCTTCATTGGGTGTCGTAACGCTAAGACAATAACTTCACCTATCCTGCGATGCCGGGAGACATATCAGGTATTCCAGGAGTCAACACGCTGACAAGTTTTGGCATGATACACCTCAATTCACGGTTTGAATGTTATAGTAGAGCGTGAATTCATCTGACAACGTTACTAATTGGTATAAGGTCAAACGTTTAACCGAAGACCTTACTCTCTGAAGAACTAACCCGCTGTATCTAGAGTACATCATCGTGTGCATAGAAACGTGTCAGTATACATTTTAGTGACGAGCACATTAATTTCAAGTATGAATTCGAAGACCGAGAGTCAAATCGTTCGAGAAATTTACCACTTCCTGTGAGAGATGAACGGCTAAGTCAATGGCTTCCCCTATCCTTTGATTCGGTGAGACAAACCAGATATTCCAGGAGTAAGTCCGATGAACAGTACTTGCAATGTACACCATAATCCACAGTATAAAGACAAAAGTACAAAGTCAAACCGCTCGAGAACGCTTCCAATTGGAATGAAATGAGCCGTTTCACACAGACCTTACTCTGCGCGAACCTAACTCCCTGTACCGGGAGTATAACACAGTGTTCAGAGAAACAAACTGATTTGCACTATAGCGACGGACACCTTAATTTCATGTACGAACTAGCAGATCAAGGGACAAACCGTCCGAGGATGTAACCACCTTATTTGAGAGTGGCACAGATACGTCAATCGCATCACATATCCAGTTATTCGTCGTTTCGAACAGGGTACTCCACGAGTAAATCCGCTGAACAGTATTGGCAAGATACACGTTAATTCTCGGTATGTCATTAAAGTAGAGCGTCAAAGCATTTAAGAGAATTGCCAATTGGCATAAAGTCAAACAATTTACCGATGGCCTTACCTTCGGAAATGCTAACCAGCGGTTTCGAGAGTAGATCTTCGTGTTCAGAGAAAGAAATTAGTTTACATTTCTGTGACGGGTGTCTTTACTTCATGTATGAATTTCAAGATCGAGTGTGAAACCGTTCTAGGACGTTACCACCTTCTGTGAGTGACGAACAGCTAAGTCAATAGCTCTAACTATCCTGTGAGTCCAAGCACCGAACCAAGTAATCCGAGAGTAAATCCGCTGAAGAGTATTGGCAATAAATACCTTGTTTTACGGTGTGAATATTAAAGTAGAAAGTTAATCCGTTGGGGAACATAACCAATTGTTATTAAGTCATCCTTTTCTCCAAAAACCTTACCTTCCCAGTACCTAGCCCGCAGTATCGAGCATCGTGCTTAGAGCTCACAGAGACAAACTAGTACAGTTTTTAGCAGAAGCACTGCATTTTCATGTACGAATAGGAAAATCGGGATTCAAACAATTCGAGACCGATCCCACCTCCTTTGAAAGTCCTACATCTAAGTCAATAGCTTCACCAATCCTATGATGGCGTGAGGCAGACCACGTATTCAATGTGCAAATGCGCTGTACAGTATTGCCAATAGAACCCGTATTTCACAATATGAGTATAAACGTTAAGAATGAAACGGTCGGATATCATTAGCAACTGGCATAAAGTCATTCCGTTTAACCTATACCTTACATTCCGAGAACGCAAGCAGCCGTAGCGATAGTCTTGCTTCACGTTCACTGGAACGAATTAGTAGATATTTTAGTCGACGCTCACCTTAATTTCTCGTACAAATTAGATGATCGGGTATCAAACCTTTCTAGAGCGATAACACCCTCTTTGTGAGTCGAAGGGCTAAGTCAATAGCTTCACATATCCTATGAATCCAGGAGTGAAAGAAGATATTCCGGGAGTAAATGCCCTGTGCACTATTGGCAAAAGACGCCTTAATTTACGGTTTGAATATTATAGCTGGGCGTCAAACAGTTGTAGATCGTTACCTATTGGCATGGTACTAAACCTTCTACCGCACACCTTACATTCCGAGAACCTACCCCTTAATACTGAGAGTATAACCTCGTCTCCAGACAAACAAATTAGAATTCACATTAGTGACGCGCACCTTAATTTCATGAATGATTTAGACGGTCGGGGGACAAACCGTTTGATAACTTTACCCAGTTCTTCGTGAGTCGCACAGCAATGTCCTTACCCTAGTGTATGAATTAGAAGATCGAGGGACAACAGGTTCGAGAACGTTACCACCTTCTGTGAGAGACGAAAGACTATGTCAATAGCTACAGGCGTCATGTCGTTCCGAAAGAGAAATCAAGTATTTCGTGAGTAAATGCGCTGAAACATTTTTCAATAGAATCGTCATTGACAGTATGTATATTAAAGTACAGATTGAGTACGTCGGAGGGCAATACCAAATGGTATAAAGTGTAACCTTTTACGGGAAAGCATGCACTCTGATAGCCTAACGCGCTGTATTGAGAGTATAACATAGTGTTCAGGGGGTGAAATTAGTATGAATTTTAGTGACGAGCACCTTAACTTCATGTACGAATTAGAAGGTCGAGGGTCAAACCACTCGAGAACGTTGCCACCGTCTGTTAGGGACGAACGGATAGGTCAATAACTTCCCCGATCGTGAGAGTGCGAGAGTTAAACCTGGTGTTCCAAGAGTAAATCCGCCTAACAGCATTGGTAACAAACACCTTAATTCACGGTTTGAATATTAAAATACAGCGTCAAACCGTTTGATAACAATACCAATTCGAATAAAGTCATTCCATTTTTGAATACCGTACCTGCTGAGAACCAAGCCTGCTGTAGCGAGTGCCCGGCTTAATGTTAACGGAAACAAATTAGGAGCCATTTTCGCAGACGGAGACCACATGTTTGTGTATATTTATCAACATCGAGAGTCAATGTTATCGGGAACGTTACCTCCATCTTTGAGAGTCACACATCTATGTCAATAGTTGCACATACCCTGCGACTCCGAAGAGTAATTCAGGTACTCAAGAATATACCGCGAATTAATGTGTCTAGAGCCAATACTGTTCTGCGGACACACTCCCGGAGTAGCTGTGTTTGACCCTCGGAATCACACGAGAGATGAAGCTTGTGGCTTACTTGTGCGTCTCTCAGAGAAGGTTGTATCCTTCTGGAACTATTTCACCCCGTATCTTCTAATTCAAACATGAAATTATGATGCCCATCACTAAAATGCATACTGATGTCTTTCTTTGAGTTCAAGGTCAAACTCTCGATGCAGCTGGATGGGCTTCTCGGAGTGTAAGGCTGTCGGTAAAAAGTTTGTATTTATACAAATTGTTTACGTTGTACATGGTGGGACTTTTTCCTTAAACAATTATACCGTGAATTATCGTGCCTCTTGCCAATACTGTTCAACGGATTTATTCCTGATATGCCAGGCATGACTATCGGAATCACAAGTATAGGTGATGCTGCTGACTCAACCGTTCGACTCTCGAAGAAGCTGGTATCGTTCGACACTATATCTTCCTATTTATACACGAAGTTAATCTATCCGCCTGCTATATTGTCTACTAGTACGTTCCAGTGAACCCGATGCAAGACAATCGCAACGGCGGATTGCTTTGTCGGAATACACGATTTGGCTATCGGAATCTCAGGATAGGTGAAGATTTTGACATAGCCGTTGGACTATCCAAAGGAGGTGGAAATATATCTGGAAAGGTTTGACACTCGATTTTATAGTTCATGTATGAAAATAAGGTGTGCCTCCGATATAATGTCTACAAATTGGTTTCCGAAGACAGCAAGCATGACACTCACTACAGCGGGTTATGTGCTCGGAAGGTAATGTATTCCGTAAAAGGAATGACACTATATCAATTGGTAATGTTCTCCAACGGATTGACCTTCTACTTTAATATTCATACCGTGAATAAGGTGTCCCTTGCCAATACAATGCAGAGGACTTGCGCCTCGAATACCAGGATTGACTCTCGGAATCACAGGAAAGGGTGAAACTATAGTCTCAGCCGTTCGAGTCTCACAGTATGTCGTAACGTTCTCGAACGGTTTGGCGCAGTATCATCTATTTGATACATGAAGTGAAGGTGCCCGTCACTGAAATGAAAACTAATTTGTTTCCCTGAACCACAAGTTATACCCACGGTACAGCGGTATATCGTCTCGGGAGATACGGTATCCGTTAAGGAGTGTGACGTTGTGTCGAATTGGTATCGTTCTCCANTTCTCGTACAAATTAGATGATCGGGTATCAAACCTTTCTAGAGCGATAACACCCTCTTTGTGAGTCGAAGGGCTAAGTCAATAGCTTCACATATCCTATGAATCCAGGAGTGAAAGAAGATATTCCGGGAGTAAATGCCCTGTGCACTATTGGCAAAAGACGCCTTAATTTACGGTTTGAATATTATAGCTGGGCGTCAAACAGTTGTAGATCGTTACCTATTGGCATGGTACTAAACCTTCTACCGCACACCTTACATTCCGAGAACCTACCCCTTAATACTGAGAGTATAACCTCGTCTCCAGACAAACAAATTAGAATTCACATTAGTGACGCGCACCTTAATTTCATGAATGATTTAGACGGTCGGGGGACAAACCGTTTGATAACTTTACCCAGTTCTTCGTGAGTCGCACAGCAATGTCCTTACCCTAGTGTATGAATTAGAAGATCGAGGGACAACAGGTTCGAGAACGTTACCACCTTCTGTGAGAGACGAAAGACTATGTCAATAGCTACAGGCGTCATGTCGTTCCGAAAGAGAAATCAAGTATTTCGTGAGTAAATGCGCTGAAACATTTTTCAATAGAATCGTCATTGACAGTATGTATATTAAAGTACAGATTGAGTACGTCGGAGGGCAATACCAAATGGTATAAAGTGTAACCTTTTACGGGAAAGCATGCACTCTGATAGCCTAACGCGCTGTATTGAGAGTATAACATAGTGTTCAGGGGGTGAAATTAGTATGAATTTTAGTGACGAGCACCTTAACTTCATGTACGAATTAGAAGGTCGAGGGTCAAACCACTCGAGAACGTTGCCACCGTCTGTTAGGGACGAACGGATAGGTCAATAACTTCCCCGATCGTGAGAGTGCGAGAGTTAAACCTGGTGTTCCAAGAGTAAATCCGCCTAACAGCATTGGTAACAAACACCTTAATTCACGGTTTGAATATTAAAATACAGCGTCAAACCGTTTGATAACAATACCAATTCGAATAAAGTCATTCCATTTTTGAATACCGTACCTGCTGAGAACCAAGCCTGCTGTCGCGAGTGCCCGGCTTAATGTTAACGGAAACAAATTAGGAGCCATTTTCGCAGACGGAGACCACATGTTTGTGTATATTTATCAACATCGAGAGTCAATGTTATCGGGAACGTTACCTCCATCTTTGAGAGTCACACATCTATGTCAATAGTTGCACATACCCTGCGACTCCGAAGAGTAATTCAGGTACTCAAGAATATACCGCGAATTAATGTGTCTAGAGCCAATACTGTTCTGCGGACACACTCCCGGAGTAGCTGTGTTTGACCCTCGGAATCACACGAGAGATGAAGCTTGTGGCTTACTTGTGCGTCTCTCAGAGAAGGTTGTATCCTTCTGGAACTATTTCACCCCGTATCTTCTAATTCAAACATGAAATTATGATGCCCATCACTAAAATGCATACTGATGTCTTTCTTTGAGTTCAAGGTCAAACTCTCGATGCAGCTGGATGGGCTTCTCGGAGTGTAAGGCTGTCGGTAAAAAGTTTGTATTTATACAAATTGTTTACGTTGTACATGGTGGGACTTTTTCCTTAAACAATTATACCGTGAATTATCGTGCCTCTTGCCAATACTGTTCAACGGATTTATTCCTGATATGCCAGGCATGACTATCGGAATCACAAGTATAGGTGATGCTGCTGACTCAACCGTTCGACTCTCGAAGAAGCTGGTATCGTTCGACACTATATCTTCCTATTTATACACGAAGTTAATCTATCCGCCTGCTATATTGTCTACTAGTACGTTCCAGTGAACCCGATGCAAGACAATCGCAACGGCGGATTGCTTTGTCGGAATACACGATTTGGCTATCGGAATCTCAGGATAGGTGAAGATTTTGACATAGCCGTTGGACTATCCAAAGGAGGTGGAAATATATCTGGAAAGGTTTGACACTCGATTTTATAGTTCATGTATGAAAATAAGGTGTGCCTCCGATATAATGTCTACAAATTGGTTTCCGAAGACAGCAAGCATGACACTCACTACAGCGGGTTATGTGCTCGGAAGGTAATGTATTCCGTAAAAGGAATGACACTATATCAATTGGTAATGTTCTCCAACGGATTGACCTTCTACTTTAATATTCATACCGTGAATAAGGTGTCCCTTGCCAATACAATGCAGAGGACTTGCGCCTCGAATACCAGGATTGACTCTCGGAATCACAGGAAAGGGTGAAACTATAGTCTCAGCCGTTCGAGTCTCACAGTATGTCGTAACGTTCTCGAACGGTTTGGCGCAGTATCATCTATTTGATACATGAAGTGAAGGTGCCCGTCACTGAAATGAAAACTAATTTGTTTCCCTGAACCACAAGTTATACCCACGGTACAGCGGTATATCGTCTCGGGAGATACGGTATCCGTTAAGGAGTGTGACGTTGTGTCGAATTGGTATCGTTCTCCAATGGTCTGACTCTGTACTTCATTATTCAATCCGTGAATTAAGGTGTACATTGGCAATACAGTTCAGCACATTTACTCCCTGAATACATGGTTTGATTCTTGGTATCTTGGAACAGGTGAAGCTAGTGACTTAGCCGTTCGTCTCGCAAAAATGTTGATAACGTTAACGAGCTGTTTGACACTCGAGCATCTAAGCTATACATGAAGCTAAGGTGCCCATCAGTTAAATGTCTACTAAACTGCTTCTCTGAACACGAAGTTATACACTCGATGCAACAGGTGATTTTCGCGGAATGAAATGCCGACGGTGAATAGTTGGACTCTATAGCATTAGGTATCCCTGTACAACGGTTTCACTCTGTACATTAATATCCGTGCCGTAAATTAAGATATCTATTGCATATACTGTTCTACGAATTTACTCCCGGAATACCAGACTTTCGGAATAACAGGATATGTGAAGGAATTGATTTAGCCGTTTGAATCCCAAAGGAGGTGGTCACGATGTCGAACGGTTTGACCCATGATATTCCATTTTATACGTGAAATTAAGGTGCCCGAAACTGAAACGTATATTAGCGTGTTTCACTGAACACGACGGTATTCTCTCGACACGTTGTGATAGCTCCTCGGAAGGTAAGGCTGTCAGTGAAAGGTTTGCGTCTATACCAACAAGTAGCGTTCTACAACGGGTTGACGGTCTGCTGTAACTATCTAACCGTAAATGGAGGTGTCTATTGCCAGTACTGTACAGTGCATTTAATGGCGTAGCACCTGGATTGACTTTCGAGATCACAGGGTAGGTGAACCTACTGACTTAGCTGTTTTACTCGCAAAGATGGTGGTAACGCTCACGAACTGTTTGACCATCGATCTTCTAATTCATACATGAAGTTAAGCCGTCAATGAAAAGAATACTAATTTCTTTCTGTGAACATGAATTTATACTCTCGATGAAACTGGCGAGGATAGCGGAAGGTAAGGCCTTAGAGAAAACGATTGATTTTATACCAATTGGGAACGCTCTCGAAGGGTTAGACGTTCTAATTTAGTATTCATATCTTGAATTAAGGCTTTTATTGCCAATAATGTTCAGCGGATTTACTCCAGGAATAACTGGTCTGACTCTCGCAATCACAGGATAGGTGAAGCTATTGACTCATATGTGCGACTTTCAAAGAAGTCGGGATCGTTCTGGAACGCTTTGACTCTCGTCCATCTAATTCATATGTGAAGTTAAGGTGCCGGACACAAAAATATGAGCTAATCATCTTCTCTCAACAAGAAGTTATAATCTCGGTACTGAAGATCAGCTTCTAAGAAGGTAACGCCTTCGGCAGAAAGTTCGACTCTATAGAAATATGTGATGTTCTGCGACAGTATGACAGTTAGCTTTAATATTCATACCTTGAAGTATGGTGTCCATACTCTATGGGGCATTTACACCCAGAGTACATAGTTTGACTCTCAGAATCACCGGTTTAGTGAACCTATTGACTTAGCCGTTCGAACCCTACAGAAGGTAGGAACATTCCCGAACGGTTTGACCAACGATCTTCTAATTCGTGCTTGAAATTAATGTGATCGTCACTAAATCGTATACTAGTTCGTACCTCAGACCACGTTTTTATACTTTCGATAAGGCGGATCAGTTTTTCGGGCGTAAGGCAATCTGTAAGAAGTTTGTCCCTATACGAGTATTTAATGCTCTATTTCGGCTTGACGATCTGCTTCAACATTCAAACCGTGAATTAATGTGTCTATTGCCAATACTCTTCAGCGAACTAACTTCCGGAGTATCTGATTTGACTCTCCGTATCAAAGGACATGTGCAGCTACTGACTTAGCCGTTCGAAAACCAAAGAAGGTGGGAACGATCTCGAATGGTTTAACTCCCGATTATTCTATTCCTACATGAAATTAAGGTGTCCGTCTGCTGCAACGTCTAGAAATTTGATTCCCTCAACCCGAAGTTATACCTACTTTAATACAGCGGATTATGGCCTCGGACGGTAAGGCATCCGGTACGGAGTATGACGTTATACCAATTGGTAACACCCTACAACGGTTTGACTCTGGTGTAAAATATTTGTATCGTGAAATAGGGTGTATGATTCCAATAGAGTACAGCGGATTTACACACCGAATGCCTAGTTTGCCTCTCGTAATCACATGCAGGTGAAGCTTTTGACATAGCCGTTCGACTCTCAAAGAGGGCGGGCACGTTCTCGAAATGCATGACCGTCGACCTTCGTATCCATAGACGAAATTAATATGCCCGTCACTAAAATTTATATTATTATGCATCTCTGACCACGAGGTTATACTCTCGATACAGTGGATTAGGTTATCGTAAGGTGCTGCCTTCGGTGACAAGTGAGACTCTGCAAAAATAGGTAATGTTGCACAACTAGTGACACTGTAGTTCGGTTATTATACCGGAAAGTAGGGATTTTAATTCCGATACTGTAGAGCGGTCTTACATCCGGAATACCTGGTTTGACTCTCGGATTCGCAGGATAGGTGAAGCTATTGACATAAACCTTGGACTCTAGGACAAGCGGTCACGATGTTGAACGGTGTGACCCTCGATCTTCTAATTCATGCATGAAAATGATGTGCCCTTCTCTAAAATGTATACTGTTTCGCTTCTCTGAATACGAAGTTACACTCTCGATACGGCGGGATATTTTCACGGAAGGTATTCCATTCGTTAAAACGAATGACTTCATACCATTTGGTAATGTTTTCCGAAGGTTTGACTCTCAACTTTAATATTCATACCGCGAATTAATGTGTCTATTGCCAATGCTGTACAGCGGATTCACTCCAGGAGTAACTGGTTTGTGTATCGGAATCGCAGGAACGGTGAAGCCATTGACCTAGCCGTTCGACTCCCAAAATGGTGTGAACGTTCTCGAACGGTTCGTCACAAGACATTCGAATAGATACATGAAATTATGGTGGCCGTCGCAAAAATGGGTACTAATTTGTTTCTCGGAGCACGAAATTATACTCGCGATACAGCGGGATAGGTTCTTGGAGGGTAAGGCGTTCGGTAAAACGTTTGCTATAAACGAATCGGTAACGTCCTTACACGGTTTCACGGTCTACTTTAATACTCAAACAGTGAGTTAATGTGTCTATGTGCATTACTGTTCAGGGGATTTAATCCCGGATAACATTTTTTGGCTCCCGGGATCGCAGGATATGAGAAGCTATTCTGTTAGTCGATCGTATATCATAGATGGTTGTATCGGTCTCGAACTGTTGTACCCTCCACTTCCTAATTCATAGATCAAAATAGGTTGGAATCACTATAATGTGAACTAAGAGCTTTCTCTAAACACAAAGTTATACTTTCAATGCAGTGTGTTATATCTTCGGCGGGTTCGGTCTTTGGTAAAACGTTTGACTTTATACAAATTGATAACACTTTCATACAGTTTGACGCCCTAATCTAATATTCAAACCGTGAATTAATGTATCTATTGCCATAACTTTTCAGCGGACACTCTCCGGGAATACCTGGTTTGACCCTTCGAATTACAGGATAGGTGAAGCTATGGATGTAGCTGTTCGTCTGTCACAGAAGGTGGCAACGCTGTTGAACGGTGTGACCATCGATCTCCTAATTCATACAATTACTTAAGGTGCTCGTCACTGAAATGTAGACTAATTTCTTTCTCTGAACAGGAAGTTATGCTCCAGAAACGGCGAGATTGCTACTCCGAAGGTAAGGCCATCGGTAATTTCTTTGACCTTACACCAATTTACAATGATCTGAGACGCTTTGGCGCTATACTTTACTGTTCACGCTGTGAATTAAGGTGCCTATTGGAAATTAACTACAGGGGATTTACTACAGGAATATCTGGTTTGAATCTCCGAATCACTAGATAGGTGATGCTATTGATTTGGCTATGCGAATCTCAAAGTGGTCGGTAACGTTCTAAAACGGTTTGACGCTCTACTTTAATATTCGAATCCTGAATTAAGGTGTCCATTGTCTAAAATGTACAGCGGATTGATTCTCGGAGTACCAGGTTTGGCTTTCGAAATCACCTGGTAGCTGTTGTTATTGACTTAGACGTTCTACTCGCATGGAAGCTGGTGACGATCTCGAACGGCCTGACACTCAATCTTCTTATTCACAAATGTAATTAAGGCAGCCGTCACTAAAATATATACTAATTTACTTCCTTGCACACGAGGATATACTCTCGATACAGCCGGACAGGTTCCCTGTAGGCAAGACCTTCGGTGAAAAGGTTGACTGTATAGCAATAGGTAACATTCTACAATGGTTTGTCACAGTTCCTTAATATTGATAACGTGATATAGCGTGTGCAATTCCAATACAGTACTGCGAGTTTAGTCGCAGAATACCTGGTTTGTCTTTCGGAATCACAGGATAGGTGAAGATATTGATTTAGCTGTGCGACTCTCGAATAGGATTGTATCGTTTTCGCGACTGTTGAACCCTTGATATTCCTATTCCAACGTGAAAACGAGTTGTCGGCGTGCTAAAATGTCTGCTATTTTCATCACGTGAAAACTAAGCATGATAGTCGCTACAGTGGATTGGAATCTCGGGAGATATGGTATTGGGTAAAGGAATAATATTATACGAATTCGTAATGTTCACAGGAGGTTTGAATCTCTCCCATAATATTCATAGTGTGAAATAAGGTGTATATCTCCAATACTCTACAGCTAATATATTTCTGGGGTACCTGGTTTGTCTCTCGGTATCAGAGGATAGGTGTAGATATTGACTAAGCCGTTCGACTCAAAATGAATGTCGCATCGTCCTCTCACGGTTTGACCTTCGGTCTTTCAATTCATACATGAAATTAAGATGCCCGTTACTAAAATGTATAATAATTTGCTTCCCTGAACACGAAGGTACACTCTCGATCCGACGGGATAGCTTCTCGGGAGGTAAGACATACGGTAAAATGTTTGACACCATACGAATACGTAACGGTCTACAACGGTTTGACGGTTTACACTAATACTGATGCCGCGAATTAAGGTATCTATTACAATTCCTCTATAGCGCATTTACTCCTGGAATATCTCGTTTGCCGTTTGAAATCACAGGATATATGCAGCTATTGACTTACCGGTCGAATCTCATAGAAGATGGTATCTTTCTCGAACGGGTTGGCCCTCGATCTTCTAAATCATAGATGAAATTAAGGTTAAAATGTCTACTAATTTCTTTCTCAGAAACACGAAGTTATTCTCTTGATAAAGCGGGTTATGCTTCTCTTTAGGTGAGATCGTCCGTAAAAGGTTTGTCTTTATTCAAATTATTTACTTGCTACAACAGTTTGACACTGTACCTTATAATATTCATGCAATGAATTAATGTGTCCACTGACAATACCGTTCAACGGATTTACTCCTGGAGCACCTGGTTTGGGTCTCGGAGTCACAGGATACGTGGAGCTCTTGGCTTAGGTGCGAGGCTCTCAAGGAAGTTCGTAACGTCCTCGAACGCGTTGACTCACGTTCTGTTTATTCATACTCTAGATTAAAGTGTCTCGCCGGATGCAAGGCCCACTTATTTGTTTAGATGAACATTAAGTTAGTCTCTCGCTACAGCAGGTTACATTCGCGGACGGCAAGGTATTCGGCAAAAAGTTTGAATCTATTCCAAGTTGTAACTTTCTCTACCGGCTTGAATCTATACTTTAATATCCATACCGTGAAATAAGGTGTCTACTGCCAATACTGTTCGGTGGATTTACTGCCGGAATACCTGGTTTGATTCTCAGAAATACTAGATATGTGAAGCTATTGTCTTGGCAGTTCATCGCCCTTCGAAGCAGGTAATGTCCTCAAAATGTTTGTCAATCGGTCTTCTAATTTATACATGAATCTAAGGTTCCCGTCCCTAAAACGTATGCCAATTTATTCCTCTGATCACGAAGTAATCCTCCAGACACATCGAGTGACGTTCTCGAAAGGTAAGTCCCCGATAAGAAGTTTGAGTCTATGCCACTTTTATAACGTTCTACAACGGGTTGACTATGTCCTTTAATATTCAAATCATTAACTAAGGTGCCTATTGCCAATACTTTTCAGGGGATTTATTCCTGGAATACCTGGTTTGACTCGCGGAATCCAGGAATAGGTGAAGATATTGAATCAGCCGTTCGAAGTCTCAAAGAAGGCGGTAACATTCTCGAACAGTTTGACACTTGATCTTAATTGTGTGACGGTCTCGAAATGTAAGGCCTCCATAAAAAGTTTGAACCTATACCACTTTTGTAACGTTCTACAACGGGTTGACTCTGAACTTTAATATTCAAATTACTAGTTACGGTGCTTATTGCTAACACTGTTCTGCGGATTTACTCCAGGTATGCCTGGTTTACCTCTCGGAGTCACAGGATGTGTAATGCCATTGACTTAGCTGTGCGTCTCAAAGAAGTTTGTAACGGTCTGGAGCAGTTTGACCCTCGATCTAACACATACACTAAATTACGGTGCGCGTAAGTAAATGGATAGTAATTTTTCGTCTAATCACGATGCTATAATCTCGACACAGCGTGTTATCATCTGGATATGTAAGGTCGTTGCTATAAAGTGTGACTCGATACCAATACACAACAGTCTACAAAGGTTTGATACCGGACCTTAATATTTATACCTTGAAATGGGGAGAATGATGCCCATACTGTACAGCGGATATACTCCAGGAATATCTGGTGTGTCTCTCGGAATCACAGGGACAAGAAGTTATTGACTTAGCTGCTCGACACTCAAAAAAGATGCTATCGTTCTCGAGCGATTTGGATCTCAAACTTCTCATTTATACATGATGTTAAGGTGCCCGTCACTGAAATCAATACTAATTTCTTTCTCTGACCCGAAGATAAACTATCGGTACAGTGGGTTAGTTCTTC
>NIJG01003339.1:0-13005 GCA_002201625.1 Euglossa dilemma
ATAAATTTGTGATTTAATTATTATTATATCTAGATGCCGATATCGAGGTTATGTGATTACAGGATAAGTATATGTGCTAATTTCTAGTTGTAACTATTGGTAATATTTCAAACAATGTAATGATAGATTATGTTAATCGTTTATGAACAAGAAATAGGAGAATTTCCCCTAATGGCGGACAGTGAAGATATTCCTCAAATAAACGCAAAGAAATAAGAGATGTATTTGTTCTTCATGCGTTAATTGCAACTTAATTACACGCGCAATTAAAATAAAAAAGCGAAATGACCAACATTATCATAATCTTCCACTTAAATTAACATTATTTCTTGGTACACGGCTTTCAAGGAACACTAAATGGCACTTAATAGCACTGAATAGACACGATGGACAAAAATGGGTAATAGAACGCGAAATAATTTCAAAATAATTCACGATAACAACAAACACGATTCACCGATCATCTCCAGGAATTTCAACGTAAATGCGAGTCAAAAGAAGCCGCGATACGTAGAAGGAAATAATAAATTCTTCAAATAAACAAGGAAAAGAAAATCGAGAACAAAGAAAATTATAAAACGACGGAAACTTTTTAAATAACAGAAAATCAAACATAACCGCGTCAAAAATAAAACAGCAATAATTATTTAATACTTAAATGAAAGAGACAGTTTTAAAAATCGAAAACAGCAATGGAAATAACAAATCAAGATAAATCCTTGGAATAACAAGAAAAGAAATAACGATGAAAATAATAAAACGATAGAAACTTTTTATATAACAGAAAATCAAACATAACCGCGTCAATAATAAAACAGCAATAATTATTTAATATTTAAATGAAAGAGACATCTTGAAAAATCGAAAACAGCAATGGAAATAACAAATTAAGATAAATCCTTGGAATAACAAGAGAAAAATAACGATGAAAATAATAAAACGACAGAAATTCTTTAAATAAAAGACAATTTAAAAAATTGCAAGCAGCGACAGGAATGATAAAATCAGACGTAAAAAGAAAAAAAAATAACGATGAAAAGAAAAAAATTATTTTTATACGTAATATGCGACGCGAATGGTACTCGATTTAAAAGAAAACAGCACGATGTCGCGAGTATTGTCTCGTTCGTTCGCAACGGGTTAAATAATCGGGAATTTTACGAGAAAGATAACTTTCACGGTTTAAGATAACTTTCTTGGTTTTTCCTTCTATGGGGAGAACTCTCTCCCCTTTAAGGACTTCGATCCAGGTTCACCGCAGTGTCCTTGACCTTCTTGCGAAGATATCCTGCCGAGGAAGTATTGGAATCAAGATCCACGAGGAGGCAAGTGTCAAGGAAGACTCCATAAGGAATTGTCCCCGCCTTCCTCGCGTTCCAATTAAATATATTCCCCCATTTGTATTAATCTCCATCAATAAAATCGTAATAACGATTAAATGATTTTAATTAATTTCCACTTTCGGGCGAATCCTATCGTAAAAACGCGACAACGATAATAATTAGTATTAATTCTCCGGTTATAAAACCAAGGATTATCGATTCCGTATGAATTCTAAAATAATTATCTCGGGATATTACATTTTAATATTCGACCGAAGGGTAGCACGAATATTAAATTCTTCGCAATTTCTTGCTGCATGGTATTTCACGGAAATTTCAATGAAATTAGTTCGATATAGATATCCAATTAGTATTCCTGCAATATCGTTTAAAAATTGGGATTCGTATCGAATCGTTTTCAAATTGAAGGAAATTTAAACCAATTCTTATACAATTTGCTCATAAGAAAATAAAAACGTAGAGTTAAAATAAAAAACAAATGTAAAATCACATGCACGAACCTCGATATAATATATTCTTATTATATTAGATTCTCTTTTTATTATAATTCTCTTANAATTAGTATTTCTGCAATACTGTTTAAAAATTGGGATTGATTTTCAAATCCAGGAGAAATTTAGGAAAATTTAAACCAATTTCAATATAATTTCTCTCTTAAGAAAGCAAATTTAATGCTAAAATAAAAACCAAACGTAAGATTTAAATAAGCGAATCTATATTATAAATATATTCCACCTATTCCCTTGAAATTTCAATTAAATAAATTCAATATACATATCCTGCAATATTATTTAAAAACTACAATTCATTTTCAAAGAACTTTGAACGAATTAAAAAATAACTAAACTTACTAAAATAACTAAACTTAACTAAAATAAAACCCAAACGTAAAACCACAATAATTACCGTTTACAAATATGACCATTCACAATAACAAATATTATGGTTAAAATAAACAAACCTACACAAAACCCAAATTCTCTCAAACCGATCCTCCAAAAATAATTCCACCAACTCTCCCTCTCTCAATCAACACCCCCTCAACCATCGAATCCGAGAAAAAAATCTCGCTAATCTCGACGAAAGAACCGTTTGGAATGACCGAAGTACGACATTTGCCAAGTGAATGAACAATATCTCTCATTGTCTCATTCACCGCGACAATCCGAAAGCGAGGAATAAAAACACGATCATCTTGGCGCGCAAAAGGAATCCTCCGACGAGTCGAGTAATCTCTGGAACGAGTGCAACGAGAGTACGAGTACGAAAGATAAGAGGGTGGACAGAGAGCGAAGATAACGAAGGGGCTGAGGCCAAAGGCGCCATCTAGACAGCTAGAAAGAACGAGAGAGAGAGAGAGATCCATCGGACGAGAGAAGAGGAATAACGGGCGGCTGACGATTTCGCGAAGAGAGAGGAGAAAGGAGAGGATGAGGGTGTCCTGGATAGAGGGATCTGGCGCGGAGAAAAGAGGAAACACGAGCAACCTGTTGCCGCTGACAATGCCGGGGTGTCTCTATTCAGGGGTCTGCGCAACACGTTGGGGAACCCCCCTATAGTCAAGCGTTACGCTCTCCGCGGAAATTCGTACGAAATATTATGCCGCGGCTCGCATCAGATATCGCCGGTCAAATTTATCACTCCTGGCGGAACGAGGGATTTCCGTTGCTTCTCTGTCTATCTCTCTTTCGCACCGGCTTCCGTGTTTTCCCGTCTGTTCCTGTCAAACTAACCCAAACCTCGCAGCTGTCTATCTTCTTCTCCCATGTTTTTCCACCAGTCTTTGCTTTCACGTTTCTCCATGTATTCTAATATGTGGAATACTCTTTGGGTTTGCTTCTGTCAATGCTTTTGCTTTCGTTTTTCTTCCTTTTTTGGTTGTCGCTGGACGAGTATGTGTTCCCTTTCTTTGGAAGTATTTGCATCAGTTTTGCTTTTTTGTTTGTCACTGAATATTCGTTTGTATTTAAATCGGTTTTGGTTTCGTTTGGTTTTGTTTTTAACTGGGTTTTTGTTTATCCGTGGATCTGTCAATCTATGGATTTGTATTTCTTCGTGTTTTATATTTGTCTTGGTATCTTCTTCTATGCTTTTATTTATCTTCATCTTTCTCTAATTTTGTACTTGTTTGCGACTATATTTTTGCTTTTAGTTTTCTTTCTTTGGTATTGTTTTTCTTGCTAGATCTGCTTTTGTGTTTGTCACTGTATTCGTTTAGCTTTGTTTTTCCCTGGGTTTTTGTTTATCCGTGGATCTGTCAATTTATGGATTTGTATTTCTTCGTGTTTTATATTTGTCTTGGTTTCTTCTTCTATATTTCTATTTATCTTGTCTTTCTCTAGTTTTGTATTTCTTTGCGACTCCATTTTTGCTTTTATTTTCGTTTCTTTGGTTTCGTTCTTCTTTCTAGCTTTGCGATTATCTTCTTCTTCATTTGTGGTTCACTTTATTTCTTTCTCCATTTTATATTTCACTTTATATTTTATATTATATATTTTCATCCATCTCTAGCTTTGCATTTATCCCTGTTTAGCTCTCTATCTTTGCATTTCTTCATTTGCATTTGTCTATCTCTTTCTAGCTTTGTATCTATAGCTTTGTATCCAATCTTTCTTTCGTTTATCTCCGTTTCTGTCTTCGTTTTTGTACATATGCCTGTCTCTCTTCGAGTTCGTAGGTGTTTATGTCCCTCTTCCTGTTCTACGCGCGAATTCGTTGCGTCAATGGGAACGAGGCTATGACACGAGCGGCCAAGATTCGCTACGATTCGAAAATTCCACGAGAACCTGCTGGTAAACAGGATTGTAAATATGCCTAATTGGCGTGCGAGGTGTCGCTCTTCTTGCGGAAACGATCGGCCGAGAACGAACGTGTCGTGGACTTCGTTGAACGATTTATCCTCGATCACGGGTTAAATCGCCCGAGTTCCTACGCTTATTCGCCAATCGTGCTATTTCCCTAGCGATTTTATCGCCGATTCGTCGAACCGAATGGAACGGATGGCTCGATTTCTTTCCATTTTCGTTTTGCCGAGATTACGAGAGTGAACGAGTCGACGTGTCTTCTATTTTTTAGTTTCTATCCCTCCAATCTTAGAGCGTTATATATTCTTCAATTCTTTGGATAGTAGAGTTTGCGAAAGAATTTTGTAGAACGTGAGCTCGATGAAGAAAGTTCATTAACATGAATCAATCTTGATTAAAATTTACAGGACTTAAATTGCAAAAGTTACGATACAATCATTGATTCGGTAAATTTCTGATTATAATCACTTACGAATACAGATAGAAATTTACTAACAATGACTGTAAGATGAATGGGAACTCAGAAAGGGGAGAAAAAATTAGTAAAATCGCGAAAATACGTAATTTAAAAATACTATCAATTCTAATCTTCAATACTTGACCTACAAAAAGAGTCAAAGTGACTCATTTCAGTATTTTATTTTTACAATTTCTGCGAACACAATAATAGTATCCTACAATTACTTTCATTCGGATCGAAACATAATTATTTATAATTATTCCTCTCATTCCTACCGATACAATTATCTACATTTGTATAGGCCAGTAGTTCTATCGTTAATATATAAACGAAACCATTTAAAAGTGCCATTTTCAAGACCTAAATGGACTTAGCGATAGCAAAGGGAGTGAAATATTAATCCAAAAATTAATGAGAATAAATAAGAATTATCACTTTAAAATCAAGGCTTAAATGAACATTCTCAGTGGTTGCAAAGCGATTGAAATATTAATCCAAAAATTAACTAGAATAAACAAGAATTATAATTTTGACATCAAAGTCCATATGTATAAACTCAGTAATTCCACTGAAATATTAATCCAAAAATTAGACTAAACAAGAATTATCATTTCCAAAATTCTATCTTCCCTACTTTCGGCCATTTTTATTTTACACTTGCATTGGAGACGTTACTCAATAACGATTCTGGAATACCGGCAACACCCACCTCTGTTCCATAACCGGTGCGTTCCTCAAACGCGAGATCCGCCGATTATTTAAAATAGTCGGCGCAACGGAGAGCGTATTTTCGAGCGGCTGCCTGAAAATATCTAACGAAAGGAATATCCGGCAGAGACGCGGCGCGTTCAAGAACATTCAATTCATATGCCGCGATCCGGCGGGAAAATAAATGAAGCTATTTTCGTAGACACCGCGCGCCACGTTATTCGGGATCGCCAAAAGGGACGAGCACAACCGAGATTCGAGAACGTGATCGGCCTCGCGATCGGTTCTAATCAAGATTTCCAAGGTGACGCCGCCATCGCGCCACGAATCCCAAAGAATCCCACCATTTCGCGATATTCGTCCACGGACATCCCCGAAATTTCGTCAAACAGCAAGCAAATAGTCTCTATACGTGCTTTTTTTCGCGTGAAAAATCTGCGATCGGTTCGCGAACTTACAAAGTTACGCCATTATTCTTCAATCGTTTTCTTCCTTGCCTATTTTATAAGGGATGTATACATCTGTGATGAACATTGGATGGTTATTTATTTTTTTATTCTATTGAGTTGTAATTTGGAAAATAATTTCGTTTTTTTCAAAACAGGGGATCTAAATTGTATTTTTTCATAGCTAACTTCACACTTAAGACGTATAATCATTATATATTTTGACTGCTGATATAGTAAGGCTAGTTAAAAATTTAAAAGCTTTAAAAGCTTTAGTTAAAAATTTTGTTCGATTCTTTGCGATAGTTTTTGTTTGGTGCTCTATCAAAGATGGAAAATCTGCAAGCAGCATTTTATATTTTACTTTTTCACTATCGAAAAAGTAAAAATGCAGTTCAAGCAAAAAATGGCGAAAATTATGCGATGCGTATGGAGAAGATGTATTTTGACCGAACGACAATGCCAAAATTGCTTTGCAAAATTTCGTTTCGGCAATTTCGATGTTCAAGATGTTCCATGACGTTCTTGAAGGTCCGTTGAAGACGATGAAGATGAAATAAAGGCATTGATAGATGCAAATCGCCGAATAACATCTCGTGAAATTGCTGAGAGGTGAAATTTATCGAATTCGACGTTCATGATCACGCGAAACGTCACTCTAAAAAAATCATGTTTCATTTTCACCAAAAACACACGAAATGACTTTCCCAACAATCCAATATGTATTTTATTTTATAATAATTTTATATTATTTATATATACCGATGATGGACATTGTTCTTCTTTTTAAATAAATTGATCAATGTCCCATTCCGAGTTCCTCATTTTTTGTTCCTTTTTTAATTTCCGTTTCTTATTTTATGTAAAAATACGTGTGAATGATAGAAGAATGTCATTTGCAGATTCTCTCTTAGGAAAGTAAGTTCCACATAAATTAATCAATATATATAACAGTTTCAAATTTGTTTTAAACAGTGCAGTTAAATAAACGATAATTATTGTATTACTCGAGAGTATGGTTTAGTTTAACACCGAAAGTACCAAAGTGATCTAATGCATAAACTATTGCAAATATATATTTACTTCTGGCAAAAGTTAGTATTGATTTAATACAGGTAAAAAGAGAATTATACATACGTATTTATTTTATGCATTTGATTTATGAAATAAAATAAAAATAAAAGAATAGAAAGCTAGATTCTTGCCTTCTACTTGTGTTTGTTCCATTTCAGTTCTAAAATGATGCTTCTAAAATTTTATCGCCCTCATCTTTTGTTTTTCTCGTCGATCTTCGTTAACGTCGATCATTAACGAAAATTCCTCGATCACTTTCTACGAAATGCGAATTCCGAACCGGAAGTCGCGTTTCGTTTCTCTATTTGCGGTATTCCGTCCTGTCTACCGATCTACAACCAATGATTTTTTGCAGAAATTCCTCGATCAATTTACGAGGTATCGAGTGACTTCCTAACCGGAAGACGCGTTTCTTGCTCGTCTACCAGGTCTGTTCTATCCAGTCTACCGGTCTACTCGAACAGCAACCGATGTTTTTTCCCTGGAAAAACTGCTCGATCGATTTACGAAGTATCGACTCGCTTCCTAACCGGAAGTCGGCCTTTTTGCTCGGCTACTTACTCGGTTCTGTTCCTCCTATCGATCTATAATAATCGATGCCGATCAATGTTTCCCTCGGAAAAATTCTAGCAACCTCGATCGACTCGCCTGGTATCGATTCGCTACCAAATTGGAAGTTTCGTCTTCCTATTCTGCAGCAACTTATTAGATATCAAGCAACGTCTTCGCCACAAATGTTCCTCGATCCACTCGCCGAGCGAATCTCCATCAATTCGCTGCCTATCTCGTCCTATCCAATGATTCTGCGAACTAATCCGAGTCCGGATCAATGGATATCCATAAATATTCCACCATAGACTCGGCAAGACCGCCGATTCCCCATCATCGTCCAATCTTATAAATAATTCGCGGCGATTTCTGCGTAGACCACGTAGATCGACCGATATCCAGGGATGTTTCTTGGTCAAGTCACCAAAATGATTGACCGAATAGACTGAAATTGAATCTGTGTCTATCTGTAGATGATCTAATATCTACGAAGATTCTTTCTTTGATCTACGAATCATTGATTTTCTATTAATCTTCTATATATATATATTAATATTAATTTCGACATCTTTGATCTGTAAAATCTTCTATTACGTTATTAATACAATCTCATTCAATGATTCTATGTAGCGATATTAATTCAGACATGTTTCTATCTGTTTTATCGCATTGTATTCACAAAGATTCTTCGATTGACTCAACGAGCAAAGGTTTCCTAACTAATACTCGCAAAAGTATTCCCTAAAATCCTCTATAACTTTATTTATCCAATCCCATAGAATGATTCTAATACATAACAATATTAATTCAAACATTTCTCTATTTGTCCTATCCCATTCTAATCGTAAAAATTCGTCGAATACCGATTCACTATCCAATAATCCACTTTATCAATACTCACAAAAATATTTTCTAAAATCCACTATATGATCCAACGTACCAATATTAATTCAAACGTCTCTCTATTTCTCCTATCCCATTCTATTCGCAAAAATTCATCGAGCACCGATTCACTATCCAATAATCCACTTTATCAACACACAAAAATATTTTCTAAAATCCTCTATAACTCCTGTATACGATCCTACGTATCAATATTAATTCAAACACCTTCTCTCGGTGTTCTAAAAAAATTCCCGAATACTCCCAAGAATATTCTCAAATCCCACCCAACAACAGTCCCCTCCACCAACCCGTCTTCAAACAAACAAACGCTCGTAAAAATTCACGACTATACCCACGACTATACCATCGAATAATCCCTATCACTCTACCAATCCACGATTCCTCGCCTCAATCGGTATGAACCCACAAGAAACAATACCCAGAAGACTCCAGAATTCCCGGATCCCTCGTTCATTCCATCCTCAACCGATTCTCTAGGATCCGGAAGCGTGGATCCCAGCGAAACCCGGGTCCTGCCTCGTGGCCAGGGTCTGGATCGCGTGGGCAACTCGAGTGATTCGTGACTCTCCTGTTTGCGAACCGCGATTCTCGTCGGAGACGGCCACGTTTCGATCGATCGTCGGCGGTCTCGAGCCTGCTAGCGCGACAGAGAGGCCTAGCGCGAAAATAAATCAATAAAATAGCGAGTTCAGGCCGAGTCAGTGAAGCCTCGTGTACACGTAGCCGGCGCAGAACGTGGCGGAGGCTCGTGTGTACGGATATTACGGGGCTGAGGCCAGCTCGGGTGGAGGAAGAAATCGCCGGCGTCGGACAGAGACGGCCACGGACGACGGTGAACGATTCCGAGAGAAAGAAAGAACGACCCGGGCTGAAAACAGGACAGAGAGAGAGAGAAGTTGCACACGGAGAGAAAGAGGGACGAGGACAGAGAGACGCGTAGATACGGTAGGAAAGAGAGAGAGAAAGAGAGAGGAGAGGAGACGAGAGGCGAGCAAGCGAGGTCGAGACACGCGGCAGCTGTCTGGCGCCAGGGTCCCCCTGTTCCCTCAAACAGTCGCGCCGAATGCCACCCACCTTAGCCGACCTATTGTGCCATTCTGAAACCTGCATCCCGGGAGCCGGCTTTCCCTCTCTTTCCCTCTCTTTCCTCCCGACAAGCCCGCTTATCCTCGTACCTACTCGCGACCTGCTCGTCCTCCTCCTCCTCCTTCCACGCCAGGACAAGGCTCCTCCCGGACCCGTATACCCGCCACTCACCGATATTTCACGTCATTATTTATTATTAATGCTCTTTGTTTCGTCGCGCATCTCATACTGTCTAGAGACACAAGGTTCGGCTGGTATGCTTTCTTTCAGA
Organism: Euglossa dilemma; assembly: GCA_002201625.1. NCBI lineage: Eukaryota > Metazoa > Arthropoda > Insecta > Hymenoptera > Apidae > Euglossa > Euglossa dilemma. The sequence goes on from NIJG01003339.1 coordinate 9,648, forward strand.
GGACCACGGGCTACCAGGATAGATAGATACCACAGCAGTTTCTATATTTTTTAACCAGTGGTGGAGATTCCTGGGTTGCGTTGGACAATTCGAATTTTTGTTAGAGAGATTTGAGTTGATTCAGGAAGGAATCTGATTGTGGGTTTAACCCTTTGCGATTTTTTCGTTTGAGGAGAATAGGAATTCATTCGAGAGATTTGAGATTTAGGAAGGAATTCGATCATGATCATTTTCGTTTGAGGAAAATAGGAATTCGAAGACTATCTTCTACAAAGACGTCGATATTTTTAAAGTAGTGAATAGGAAAGAATATAGAAATTAAGAAGTAAAATTATTTTACTTCGACATTCCGAAGGGGGAATTTTTTAAATTTTATGTATTAATTAAAATCGATCCTTAGAATCTAATTAAGCGAAGATTAAGAGTTGCTTCTCGAGTGCAAGGGGTTAATTATCAAGATTGTATTACGAAGATTGGTAGTTGGGTGTAGTAGAAATTCTAACATTGAACTTTTCTTAAAGAATTCTGTATTGATTGACAGCCTCTTTTGTTTTGGATCGAGAGATTTGAGATTTCGTCTGGAATCCGATCGTAGTTTTAACTATCGAGGTTGTATTACGATGATAGAATTAAATTTCTAATTTCACGACTGATTTGGAACTTTTCTTAAACAATTCTGTATTGATCGATACCCTCTATTACGATGCTCTTTTTATAAAGCAGTAGAAAATAGAAAAATGACGAATACAAAAGCTTGCAAAGCTTGGAAATTTCGATTCCGAATTCTCGACAGGCAAGAAGACAGCTGCTGCTCTTTTATTTGCGTGAAAACGAATAGCAATCCGTATTCTTGAAACACTAGACTGTGTATCATTTTTCACCTTCGATAACAATGGCGATTCTTGACCGACGAGTCGAAATACGACTACGGGAGGGAAGAATTTCGTCTGGAGGGTTAAGACATCGATAGTTTAACGGCGCCAGAGGTCTAACAGAGGCCTAGACACCATCGTCAGCGGCTTCAAAGAGTTCTCCTGGCACCTCGGGTGTCGTCTTTTGTTTATTGTTTATGGAATGCTGTTTGACCGATTGCCAGCGGATCGAACGACTGCTATCTCGGAGGCAAGTGATCATTGTTTGCTTTGGCTGCGCGAAATTAACGAGTTCGACTGGTTAAGCAAGCCGGTGCAATCGCTTTAAGAGGAAAACGTTGGCCTGGCTGGCTCGAGGCGCGAATAAGCCGTCGAATTCGATTGGTTTAACGATCGCGCTCCCGGTATTATTAAACTATTAACCAGAGTCATGGCCAGGTAGGCGCGTCTGCTTCGTATCGTTCGCGAATTTCATCGGAGAGACGAATAAACGAGCAATTCGCGATCTTTCCGGTTCCGTTTTCGTGAAATTCACACCTGGATCTCACAAAAACGCAGCGATTTTAACGTCAATGGATTAATAACGTAGACTTTCGCGTTTTCGAGAGGAAAGTCTAGGATCTGGATCAGTCTGCATGTAATCTTTCGTTGATAATTATAAGGTGAACCTTGTACTGTAAATTGTTCGGCGAATTTGTGATGAGAGAAAGACTGATATGAAAATATTCGGGGAATTAATTAGCAAAATTAATTTAATTTAAATTAAGAAATTAAATTAATAATTAAATTAATTAATTTATAAAATTGCAGATGCAATAGAAATATAGAAATATGAAAATATAAAAACTTAAAAGCATAGAAATTTGGAAATGTAGAAAAAGGATAGGAAGATTAATACTTGAATGTATGTAAATTCCAAACCATAAAATATACAAATAAATATACAAAAGAAAAAGTATAAATATAGAAATAAAAAAATTGGCAGAGTCACTATCAGAGACAGAAATTCCTAAATTATTAGAAATGAAAAAGTGTGCAGAGTCACTATCAGGAACACAAAAATTCCCAAATTACTAGAAATAAAAAAATATCCAGAGTCACTAACAGGGACACAGAAATTCCCAAATTGCTAGAAATGAAAAAATGCGTAGAGTCACTATCAGAGACATAGAAATTCCCAAATTGCTAGAAATAGAAAAATTGATAGAGTCACTATCAGAGATACAGAAATTTCCAAATTACTAGAAATGAAAAGATATCCAGAGTCACTATTAAAAGCACAGAAATTCCCAAATTACTAGAAATAGAAAAATTGATAGAGTCGCAATCAGAAACACAGAAATTTCCAAATCACNAAATTATTAGAAATGAAAAGATATCCAGAGTCACTATTAAAAGCACAGAAATTCCCAAATTACTAGAAATAGAAAAATTGATAGAGTCGCAATCAGAAACACAGAAATTTCCAAATCACTAGATATAAAAAAATGTCCAGAGTCACTATCAGAAACACAGAAATTCCCAAATTATTATAAAACGTACGCTAATTCACAAACGCACTATAAAACTACCTCAACGTCTACAAATCATAATCACCATGTGATCAAACCTAAACCTAAACTCGTCGAACAAAAACCTCGAACCTCCCATATACGTCGCAAAAGAAAAAAATTGTTTAAAGAATAAAAAAGGGAAATAATTCGCAGCATGTTTCCACGCATCTCTCCGCATTTCTCCGGTACTGTTCGCTAAGAAGACAGCAACTGCGATTTACTGCCGGCTTCGAGACGTCTGACGTCGACAGAGCAGTGGCCTTTGCATCGGTAGAGCCAGATAGCGAAAGTAAAGCTGCCTACTCGCGGCGAGGCCTCGAATTTTCCAGAAATTTCGCCTCGATCCTCCCCTAGCGAAGAAATCAACGCGATTTTATAAACCGATCGAGGAGATAAACCATCGACGACGAGGACCCGAGATGAAGCTCGGGCCAGTCTCCTCGGACAGCGATAAAAACAAAGTATGCAACATCGTCAGATAGCGACAATCGAAAGAGGCGTTAAAAATTATCTCACCGAGCGCGTCTCGAGTATTGAGCAATTTACGGACACATCACGTTGCTGTCGCTTAATACTCCTCGCGAACGACGTATCGTAAACGACACTCTTTTGCCATGAGAACGCGCCTTTCTGTTTCGACTGCGTGCGCTAGTTTCTCCGCTTCGCGTTACTTTGCATCTTCCTAATAATTTCTTTCCTAGCATTTTTTTTCCTCCTTTATTTTACGAAAGAATATATTTTTTATATAATAAATAATTTTTAATAATTATAATAATAATATATAGTTTAATAATAATTATATAATTTTTTATTTCATATTTTATACATGCAATTTATTTTCAGAGCGAATTATTTTTCTAAATGTCGAATTTAAAAATGGAGGGGAAAAAGAAAAATCCATTATTTTTATCATTTTAAATAGATTTCTTTTTT
>NIJG01003352.1:0-14774 GCA_002201625.1 Euglossa dilemma
TGTTCTCAGAAGGTAAGGTATTCAAAAATGAAATGACTTTATTCGAATCGTTATCAAACCGTTTGACGCTGTATTTTAAAATTCAAACCGTGAATTAAGGTGTATATTAACAATATTGTTAAGCGGATTTACTCCCGGAATACCTGGTTTGAGTATCCGTATCATAGGATATGTGAAGCAATTGGCTAAGCCTTTCGACTCTTAATGAAGGTGGTAACGTCCACGAACGGATTGAAACTGTTTCTCTGGAGACATGGTTATACTCCCAATGCAAAGGGTATGTTCTCCGAAAGTACGGCCTTCGGTAATAAGTGTGACTCTATACCAATGGGAAACATTCTACTGCGGTATGATACTATACCTTAATGTCTATACCCTGAGATGTGGAGTCTAAAGCTAATACCGTATAGCCGATTTACTCCTGATATACCTGGTGTAGCTCTCGGGATCTCAGGATAGGTGAAGCTATTGTCATAGATGTGCGATTCTCGACGAAGATGGTAACGTACTCGCAACGGATTGACCATCAGTCTTCCAATTGATACACGAAATTAAGGTGTCCGTCAGCTAACATGTCTACTGATTCGTTCCTGTGAACGCGAAGCAAAACACTCGCTATGGCGACTGACGTTCTCGGAAGGTGAGGTATTTGGTAAAGAGAATGACTTTATACGAATAGGTAACGGTCTGCAACAGTTTGTCGCTTTGCGTTAATACTAAAACCGTGAATTAAGGTGAATTTTGTCAATACTGTTCAGCGGATTTACTCCCGGAATGCCTCATTTGAATCGCGGAATCATAATAGAGGTGAAGGTATTGACATAGCCCTTCGATCGCCAAAGAAGGTGGTGAAGCTCTCAAAGGAATTGACCATCGATCTCCTAATTCATAGATGAAATTTAGGAAGCCGTCACTAAAGCGTATACTAACTTGCTTCTCTGATTACGAAGTTATACTCTCGATACAGCGGGTTTGCTTCTCGGATGGTAAGGCGTACGGTTAGAAGTTGGACCCCATACCAATAGGTAACGAGCTGCCACGGTATGACAGTGTACTCCAATATATATTCCGGGAAGTTCGGTTTTCAATGCCGCTACTCTACAGCGGATTTACTCCCGGAATATCTGGTTTGGCACTAGGAGTCACAGGAAAGGCGAGGCTACAGACATAGCCTTACGAATTCCATAGACGGTGGTCACGTTCCCGAACGGCTTGACACTCGATATACCATTTCATTCATGAAATTAAGGTGACTGTCGCAAAAATGTATGCTTATTTGCTTCCCTAAGCACGAAATTATACCCATGGTATTGCGCCTTATGTTCTCGGAAGGTTAGGTGTGCGATGAAGTGTATGACCTTATACCAATGGGTAATGTTCTCAAACGGATATACTCTGTACTTTAATGTTCATACCGCGAAGTATGTCGTCTAATGCCAATACGGTTCAGCGGCTTGACTCCCGGAATACATGGTTTGACTCTTGGAATCACCGGAGAGATGAAGCTATTAACTTAGCCGTTCGACTCTCAAGGAAGGTGGTATCGCTTTTTAACGGTTTGATTTTCGATTGTGCTATTTATACTTGAAAATGTGGTGCCCGTTTGCTAACATGTCTTCTAATTTGATTCCATGAACATTAAGCACGACACTCGCTAAACCCAGATAGGTTCACGCAAGGTATTCGGTAAAAAGAATGACATTAAATGAACGGATAATGATCTCCGACAATTTAACTCTCGACTTTAATATTCATACTGTGAAATAAGGTGTCAACTGCAATACGAGTCAGCGGATTTACTCCCGGAATAACTCATACGACTCTTGGAATTTTAGAATACGTGAAGCTAATGACATAGCCGATCGTCTCTTACAGAAGGTCATAACGTTCCCGTACGGTTTGACACTCGATCGTCTAATGCATACATGTAATTAAGGTTCCCGGCACTAAAATGTATGCTAATTTGCAACTATGAACACCATGTTATACTGACTGTACAGCGCGTTAGGCTTTCGGAGGGTAGGGTCTTATGTAAAGCGTTTGACCTTATATCAATTTGTAGCGTTCTCATACGGATGATCGCTTTACCTTAATGTTCAAACCCTGACTTAATGTATCTGTTACCAACACTGCGCAGGGTATTTACTCCCGGAACATCTGGCTTGCCTCTCGGTATCATAGGATATGTGAAGCTACTGACTTAGCCGTTCGATTCTCAAGGTAGGTGGTAACGTTCTCGAACAGCTTGCCCCTCGATCTACTAATTCATACATGAAATTAAGGTGGCCGCCACTAAAATGTATACAAATTTTTTCTCTAAACACGAAGTTATAATCACAACACAGCGGGTTGGGTTCGCGGATGGTAAAGTATTGGGTAAAAAGAATGGCTTTATTCCATTTGGTAATGTTCTCCGACGGTTTGGCTCTCAACCTGAATATTCACGCAGTGAATTAAGCAGCCTATTGCCAATTCTGTTCACTGTCTTTAATCCCGGAATACCTGGTTTAACTCTCGCTATCACAGGATAGGTGAAGCTATTGACTTACTTGTGCGACTCTCAAGAAAGGTGATAACGTTCTCCAACGGGTTGACCATCGGACATCGCATTCACACCTGAAATTATGGCGGACGTCAAGAAAATATATACCAACTTGTTTCTCTGGACACAAAGTTATACTCTCTGTGCAGCGGGATACAATCACAGAGGGTGAGGCCTTCTGTAAACTGTTTGGCTCTGTACCAATATGTAACCTACAACGGTTTGACACTGTACTTTAATATTCATGCCGTGAATTATTGTGTCTTTTGCCATTACTGTTCTCCCGATTCACACCCAGAATACCTGGTTTGACTCACGGAATCACAGGATAGGTGAATCTACTGACTAAGCTGTGCAACTCGCGACGAGAGTGGTATCGATCTTGAACAGATTGCCTGTAGAGCTTCTAATCCATACATGAAATTAATGTGCCCGTCGCTGAAATGTAAACTAATATGTTTTTCTGAGCGCATAGTTATACTTTCGATTCGGCGGGATTGGTCCACGGTATGTAAGACTTACTGTAAAAAGTTTGACTCTATACCAATAGGTAACGTTCTACAATGGTTTGAGTCTGTTCCTTAGTATTGATAACGTGATATGGAGTGTGTAATTCCAATACAGTACTGCGGGTATAGTCGCGGAATATCAGGTCTTCCTCTCGGAGTCACAGAATAGGTGAAGCTACTGACTTAGCTCTTTGTCTCTCACTGAAGGTGGTAACGTTCTCGAACGGTTTGAACCTCGATCTTCTATTTCACGCATGAAATTAAGGTATTCGTCAGTAAATGTGTATCAGTTCATTCCACTGAACATGGTATTATACTCCCGATACAGCGAGTTAGTTTTGCAGAGGATAGGGCATTACACAAGATGTTTAACGCTACACCTATAGGTAATGTTCTGCAGCGGCTTGACGGCCGCATTAATATTCAAATGGTTTGACGCTCTACTTTAATATTCAAACCGTGAATTAATGTGTATATTGCCAATACTGTTCAGGGGATTTACTCCAGGAATTCCAGCCTGGACTATCAGAATCACAGCTGGAGGTGAAGCTATTGACATTGCCGCTCGTTCTTCGAAGAAGGTGGTAAAGCTCTCAAAGGATTAAATCATCTATCTCCTAATTTATAGATGAAATTAAGGCCCACGCCACTATAATGTATACTAGTTCGTACATCTGAACACAGTGTTTTACTCTCGATACGGCGGGTTAGTTTTTCGGAGGATGAGGTCTTCGGAAAGACGTTTAATTTCACTGCAATTGGTAACGTTCTCAAATGGTTTGACGCTGCATTTTAATATTCAAACCGTGAATTAAGGAGTCTATACGCAGTACTGTTAAGCGGATTTACCCCAGGGATACCTGATTTGACTATTGGAATCACACGAATGCTGCAGCTGCAGCTGACATCAGTCCGCGGTATGTATATAAAAGTAGCAAGTCATACGCTCGAACAACATTTCCAATTGGTATAAAGTCCTCTTTTTTCGGAATAGCTTCCCTCGTGCGAACCTATCCCACTTCCTGTCGACAGAAGCATATTAGTATACATTTTAATGACGGGCACCTTATTTACATATACGAACAGAAGAATCATGAGTAAAAGCTTTTGGGAAAGTGCCACCTTCTATAAGGTTCGAACGGATAAGTTGACAGCTTCACCTCTCCTGTGATTCCAAGAGTGAAAATAGGTAATCCGGGTCAAAGCCCGCTATGCAGTATTGGCATTAGACACGCAATTTCACGGTATAGGTATTGAAGTACAGAGTCAATGCGTTGTAGAACGTTACCCATTGCCTAATAGTCCGACTTTTTACAGCAGGTTTTATTTTCCGATAATCTAGCCTCCTGTATCGTGATTATATCTTCGTGTTCAGAGAATCAAGTTTGCATGCATTTTAGTGACTGGCACCTTAATTTCATGTATGAATTAGAAAATCGTGGGTCAAACAGTTCGAGAACGTTACCAACTTTTTCAGAGTCGAATGGCAACTTCAACAGCTTCTCCTACCCTGTGATTCCGAGAGTCAAAGCAGGTACTTCGGAAGTAAATCTGTTGAACAGTTTGGGCAATAGCCACCACTGTTTGAATATTAATTTCGAGCGTCAAATGGTTTGACAATGATACAAATTGGTATAATGTCATACATTTTACCCAATATCATAGCTTACGAGAACCTAACCCGATGAATCGAGAATATAACATCTTGTTCAGAGAAGCAAATTGGTATACATTTTAGTGACGGGCACCTTAATTTCCAGTATGCATCAGGGGGCCCCGGATGGGACTGATCAAGAACATTACCACCTTCTTTGGGAGTCGAACGGCTAAGTCAATAGCGGCACCTATCCTGTGATTCCCAGTGTCATATGTGGTACCCCGGCAGTAATTCTGATGAGACGTATTGGCATTAGGCTCGCTAATTCAAGGAATAAATATTAAAGGGTAAAGTGAAATCGTTGTAGTTCGTTACCTATTGGTAGACAGTCAAATTTCTGCCGAAGGCCCAACCTTCATGGAAGATAAACCCGCTGTACCGAGAGTATATCTATGTGTTTAGTGGAACAAACTAGTATTCACTTAAGTGACGAGCATCACAATTTCGTGTATCAATATGAATATCGATCGTCATGCCGTTTGATATCATTACCACCTCTTTTGAAGGTTATCCAGCAAAACCAATACGATCATTTATACTGTGACTCCGAGAGATAAATCAGGTATCACGGGAGTAAATCCGCTGATCTCTATAGGCAGTTGACACCCTAGCTCACGGCATGAATATGAAAGTAGAGCTGGAAACGGTTTGACAATTTTACCAATTGTTAAAAACTCATACTTTTTACCCAATGCCTTGCCTTCCGGGAACATAACCCGCTATAAGGAGTGCCCTGTTTAGTGTTCACGCAAACAAATCAGTAGACATTTTGGCATCGAGACACCTTATTTTCATGTCTGGGTACCAGAAAGGAGAGGCAACCCTCCAGGAACGATCCTATCTTCATCGAGATTCAAACGGCTAAATCAATATCTTCAATTGTCCTGTTATTCCTATAGTCATACCAGGAATTCCGGGATTTATTCCGATGTACATCATTCGCAATGGACAACTTAATTCGCGGTTTGGGTATTAAAGTAGAGAGACAAACCGTCGAAGGATTTTACCAATTGGTGTTACGACAAACCCCTTGAAGGACACCTTACTATCCGAGAATCAAACCCGCAGTATGGAGGGTATAACTTCGTGTTCTGAGAACCACATTAGCATTCAGATTAGTGTTGGGCACAAGAATTTCATATACCACTAATAAGGTTGAAGGTCAAACCGTTATTGAATGTTACCACCTCCTTTGAGGTTGGCACAGCTACGGCAGTAGCTTCGCATAGCCTGTGATTCCGAGAGTCAAACGATATTACCCGTGACTAAGCCCGCTGCACAGTGTGGCGATAGAAACCCTATCTTACGGTATAAAAATTAAAGTACAGAGTCAGACCTTTGTAGAACTTTACGAAATGGTATAGGGTATAACATTCCACAGGGGTCCGTACCTTCCGCGAAGCTAACACACAATATCGAGGGTATTACTCGGTGTTCAGAGAAGCAAGTAATTGTACATTTTCGTGACGGACAGCATAATTTCGAGCATGAATTAGGAGATCGAGGCTCAAACCGTTCGAGAGCGATTCAACCTTCTCGGAGGAACGCACATCTAAGTCAATATGACCACGTACCCTGTGATTGGAAGAGTCAAAAAAGGTATTCCTAGACTAAATCCACTGAACAGTATTGGGAATAGATACGTTATTGCACAGTAGCAATGTGAAAGTAGAGTGTGAAACAGTTGCAGAACGTTACCCATTCCTATAAGGCCACACTTTTTACCCAACGCCTTACCTTCCGAGAACCTATCCCGCTGTATCGGGAGTATGACTTCCTGTTCAAGGAGGCAAGTTAGTATACATTATAGTGGCTGCACCTCATTTTCATGTATGAATAGCAAAATCGAAAGTCAAACCGTTCGAGATCGTTACCACCATCCGTTATAATCGAACGGCTAGGTCATCGGCTTCACGTATACTGTGATGTGCAGATTCAAACCAGGAATTCCGGGAGTAAATGCACTGCACAGTATCGACAATAAACAACTGAATTCACGGTATGAATAGTCAAGTACAGATCCATGCCGTCGTAGAGTGTTGCATATTGCTACGGAATCAAACTATTTACCGAACGCCTTGCCACACAAGAATTTATCCCGCTTTATCCAGAGGATTATTCCGTGCCCAGAGAAACAAATGAATATATATTTTATTGGCGGCCACCGTAATTTCAGATACGAAATAGATGACGGAGGGTCAAACCGAGCAAGAACGTTAACGCCATCTTTGAGAATCGTACGGCTAAATCAGTAGCTTCAACATATCGTCATATACCGAAAAACAAAGCCCGTTATTCCGGGAGTATATGCCCTGTGCAGAGTAGGCAATAGACTCCTTAGGTCAGGGTTTGAATGTTACAGTAGTGCGTCCATCCGTATGACAAAGCTACAAATTTGTATAAAGTCAAACAGCATACTGAACACCTTACTCTCGGAAAGCCTAACACGCCGTACCGACAGCATAACATGGTGTTCAGAGTATCAAATTAAAATACCTTTTAGTGGCGATCACCGTAATTTCATGTATGCATTAGAAGATAGAGTGTTAAACCCTTCGAGAACGTTACCACCTCCTTTGAGAGACGAACGGCTGATTCAATAGCTTCACCTATCCTGTGGTTCTGTGAGTCGCATTCAGTATGCCTGGAGTCAATCCGCTGTACAGTATTGGCAATGGACTCATTAATTTTCGGTATGGGTATTAAAGTAGAGCGACAAACCGTTGGACATCATTGCCAAGTGGTATAAAGTCAAATTTTTCAACCGATACCATGCCTTCGTAGAATCTCACACGCTGCAGCGAGTGTCATGCCTACTGCTCACGAAATCCAATTACTAGATATTATTACAGATGCACACCTTATATTTATATATGAATTAGAAAATCGAGTGTCAAACCGTTCGAAATTCTTCCCAACTTTCTTAGGAGCCGAACGGCTAAGTCAAAAGCTTCAACATTCTTCACGGTATCAACATATAAGTAGAAAGTCAAACTGTCGGAGGTCAATACCAATTTGTATAGAGACACTTTTTTCACAGAAGACCATTCCTTCCGAAATCATAACCCGCTGTATTCAGAGTATAACTTCGTGTTTCGGGAATAACATTGGTATACATTTTAGTGACGGCGCATTAAATTCATGTATGAATAAAAATATGGATGGTCAAACCGTTCGAGAACGTTACCACCACATTTGAGAGCCGATCGGCTACGTCAATAGCATCACCTATCTTGTGATTCCGAGAGTCATATCAGGTAATACGGTAGTAAGTCCTCTGAACAGTTATGACAATAGACACCCTATTTCACAGTATGAATATTAAGGTAGAGATTCAAACCGTCTGTGAACATTACAAATTTATATGATGTCATTCCTTTTACCATCGGAGAAACTATTCGGATACAGGTAGTGTTTCGCTTCCTGTTCAAAGAAACAAATTAGTATTCATTCTGATGATGGGCATCATAATATCAGGTATCAACATGATGATCAGAGTCAATCAGTTCGAGAACGATCCCACATTGTTTGAGAATTTCACGTCTAAGTCAGTAGCATTACCTATCCTGTGATTCCGAGAGTGAAACCAGCTATACTGGGACTAAATCCGCTGAATAATATTGGCAATCGACACCTTAATTCACGGTTTCAGTGCTACGGTTGAACGTGAAACCGTCGTAAAACGATACCCATTCGTAAAGGTTCAATCTTCTTACGGAAGCCTTTACCATCCGCGAACATAGCCGGCAGTATCGAAGGTATAACGTCGTGTTCTGAGAAACAAATTGGTATCCCTTTTAGCCACTGGCACACAATAATTTCATGTATGAATTAGAAGATCGAGGGTCAAACCGTCCGAAAACGTTAACAACCTCTGTAAGAGTCGAACGGCTAAGTCAATAGCTTCACGCATCCTTTGATACCTAGAGCCAAGCCAAGAATTCCAGGATTAAATCCGCCGTACATCATTGCCATTAGACACCCAATTTCAGCCTATAGATATTAAGGTACAGAGTCAAACAAATGAAGAACGATGCGCATTGGTATATAGTCTAACACCTCCCGAAGGCCATACTATCCGAAAAGCTAACCCCCTGTATCGGGAGCATTACTTCGTGTTCACAGAAGGAAATTAGTATTCATTTTAGACACGGGCACCTTAATTTCATGTATGAATTAGAATATCCTGGTTCAATTAGTTCGAGAACGTTACCAGCATCTTAGAAAGTGTATCGGCTATGTCAGAAGCGTCATATATCCTGTGATCACGAGAGTCAAACCCGGTACTCCCGGAGCCTATACACTAAAGACTATTAGCAATAGACACCTTTATTTACCGTTTGAATTTTAAAATTGGGCGTCAAGCAGTTTGTGAACGTTACCAATTGTTAAAAAGTCAAACGTTTTACCGAAACCCTTACGTCGCGAGTAGTCCAACCCGCTTTTGGGAGTGTCCTGCTTAGTGCTCATGGAAACGAACATGTTGACAATTTACAGGCGCGCACTTTAATTTCATGTATGAATTAGAAGATCGAGTGTCAAACCGTTCGAAATTGCTACTGCCTTAACTGAGAACATAACTTTGTTAATAGCTTCACCTATCCTATGATTCCGAGACTCAAACCAAGTATTCCGAGCCAAAAGCCGCTGAACAGTAATGGAATTAGACGCATTAATTCACGGACTTAATTTTAAAGAAGGACATCAATCCATTTGAGATCGTTACCTATTGCTATATAGCCAAAATGTTACCGAAAGCCATACCTTCTGAGAAGCTAACCCGCTGTATTAAAAGCATAAGTTTGCGATCAGAGAGGAAAATCAGTATGCAATCTAATGACTGTCACATTAATTGTATGCATGAATTGCAAGGTCGTGGGTCAAATCGTGCCGGAACGATACCGAATTCTTTGAGAGTCGAACGGCCGAGTCAATAGTTTCACCTATCTTGTGATTCGGAGAGTCAAACCAGGTATTCCGGGAGTAAATCCGCAGAACAGTATTTGCAATAGATACATTAACTCACGGCTCGAATATTAGAGTGCAAACGTCGAGATCGTTGCTATATAGTCGAACATTTTACCGAAGGCCTTAGTATCCGAGAAGCTATCTCGCTGTTTCGAGACTGCATTTTCGTGTTCAGGGAAGCAAATTAGTATGTATTTCAGTGCCGGGCGCATTAACTTCATGTATGGATTATAATATCGATGGTCAAATTCTAGGACGTCACCACCTTCTGTGAGAGACGAAAGGATAAGTCAATAGCTTCACCTATCCAGTGATTGCGAGAGTCTAATCAGGTATTCAGCTAGTTACTCTGCTGTTCAGTATGGCCATTCGGCACCCTATTTCACAGGATATATATTATAGTACGCAGTAAGACCCTGGTATCACGTTACCTATTAGTGTGGATTCAAACTTTTAATCGAAGGTCTAACCTTTTACGAAGCTACCCCGCAGTATCGAGAGAATATATGTTCCTTCTCAAGGAATGAAATTAGTACTCACTTCGTAGACGTTCACCTTAATTTCTTGCATTAAGATCGAGGGTTAAGCAGTTCGAGATCGTTACTGCCCTCTTCGCTGTACGAACAGCTAATTCTATAGCTACACCTGTCCTGTGATTCCGAGAGTCACATCAGGTAATTCGGGAGTATATTCGCTCAACAGTACAGGCAATTGACACCTTAATTCACGGTATGAATACTGACACAGAGGTATCAATCTGTCGGGGAACATTACAAGTTGGTATAATGTCATTCCTCCCACCGAATACCATATCATCCGAGAAGCTAACCCGCCGTATCGAGAGTATATCTTCGTTTTCAGAGGATCAAGCTAGTAAACATCTTAATGACTCTGACCTTAATTTCATTGTGAAGGAGATGAACGAGGGTCAAACGTATCTAGAATGTTGCCGCAATATTTGAGATTCGAACGGGTAAGTCAATATCTTCATGACTCCAGTGAATCCGCAAGTCGAACGAGATTTTCCGGGAGTAAATGCGCTAAAAAGTGTTGGCAATACACACTTTAAGTCATGATTTGAATATTGAAGTAGAGCGTCAAACCGTTTGAGAGCGTTACAAGATGGTATAAAGGCAAACGTCTCACAGAAGACCTCACCCTCCGAAAAACCAACCCGCTGTATCGAGAATACACCTTCGTGCTCAGAGAAACAAATTATTACACATATTAGTCACCTCCATCTAAATTTGAGGTACGAATGATATGGTCGAGCGTTAAACCGTTTGAGAATGTTACACGTACTTTTAGACTCGAACCGCTGTGTCAATAGCTTCAACTGTTCTTGTGATTGCGAAAGACAAACCTGGTATTCCAGGAGAAAATCCGCTGATCAGTATTCGAAATAGACACCTTAATTTGCGGTTTGAATTTTAAAGCACAAAGTCAAAACGTTGTAGAACGTTGTATATTGTTATATAGTCAAACTTCTAACAGATACCCTTTCATTCGGAGAAGATAACCCGTTGTATGTATAGTATAACTTCGAGTATCAGAGAAGAATGTTAATGCACATTTTAGTGACGTGCATCTTAATTTCATGTATAAATTAGAAGATCGAGTGTCAAACTGTTTGAGACCATTTCCACCATATTGAAGAGTCGGCTGAGTCAATAGCTTCACCTGTCTTGTGATTCCGAGAGTCAAGCCCGGCATTCCAGGAGTAAGTCCCCTGCACAGTATTGGAATTAGATACATTAATGCTCGGCATGCATATATGAAGGTTGAGAGGCAAACCGTCGGAGAACACTACCAATTCGTATAAAGTCCTTCTTTTTAACACATACCTTAGTTTCCGAGAACGCAAGCCGCCGTAGTGATTGTCTTTCTTCGTGTTCGCAGTAACGAATCAGTAGACATTTTAGCCGACGAACACGTTATTATCATGCATGAATCGAATAATCGGGAGTCTAACCGTTCCAGAACGTTACATTCTTCTGTGAGAATCACACATCTCAGACAATAGCTTCACCTGTCTTGTGATTCCGTGCGTCACACCAGGTGCATCAGGAGTAAATCCACTGTACAGTAATGGCAATGGACAACTTAAGTCGCAGCTTGTATATTAAAGTAGAGCGTGAAACCGCTTGAGAACGTTACCTATTGGCATAACGTCATGCTCCTTACGGGGAACCCTACCATCCAAGAACATAACCCGCTGAATCGTGGGTATAATTTCGAGTTCAGGGAAAGAAATTAGTCTCCATTTCAGTGACAGGCACCTTAGCGTCATGCATGAATTTGATGATCGAGTGTCAAACCGATCGATATGATTACCACCATCTTCGCTAGTCGAACGGCATAGTCAATATGTTCACCTATCCTGAGAATCCGAGAGTCAAACCAGGTACCACGGAGTTCACTGCACTGTACAGTACTAGCAATAGACACCTTAATTCACGGTATGAATATTAAAGCAGACCGCCATACGGTTGCAGAACGTTACTTATTGTTATAGAGTAAAACTTCCTACCGAACGCCTAACCCTCCTAGAAGCTGACCCGCTGTATCGAGATTATAACTTCGTGTTGAAGGATACAAATTGGTACACATTGGCACCTTAATTTCATGCATGAATTAGAAGACTTGGAAGGAGACTGATCCAGAACAATACCACCATCTTTGAGAGTTGAACGGCTAAGTCAATAGCTTCACCCTTTCTGCGATTCTGAGAGGCAAGCAGGTCATTTCGGAGTAAATCTGCTGAACTGGGTAGGCAATTGACACCATAAGTCACGGTATGAACATTAAAGTAGAGAGTCATACTATCAGGGATCATTATCAATTGGTACAGGGTCACACTTTTTGCCGTAGTCGTTACCTTCAAAGAACATAAACTGCTGTATACAGAGTATAACTTCGTGCTCAGAGAAAGAAATTGGTATCCGTCTTAGTGACGCGACTCTAAATTTCCTGTATGAATTAGAAGATCGATTGCCAAATGGATCGCGAACGTGACCACCTTCGTTGAGAGTCGAACGGCTAAGTCAATAGCTTCACCTACCCTGGGATTCCCAAATTAAAACCAGGCACCCCAGGATTAAATCCGCTGAAAATTATTGGCAATACACATATTAATTCACGGTTCGAATATTAAAGTCGCACGTCAAGTCCTTGTAGAACGGTACCTATTCGTATGACGTCAAACTTTTACCGATGGCCATACCTTCCGAGAAGCCCAACCCGCTGCAGCAAGTGTCTTGATCAGTGTTCATGGTAGCAAATTAGAGCATTTACTCCGTTTGACTCTCGTAATCACAGGATATGTGAAGTTATGGTCTTAGCCGCTTGACCCTCTAAGAAGGTGGTGTCGTTCTTTAACGGTTTGACCCTCAATATTCTAGTTGATACACGAAGTTAAGGTGCCCGTCACTGAAGTGAACACCAATTTCTCTTTCTGGGAACGAAGTTATACTCTCATTGAAGAGGCTCTGGTTCTCGGAAGGTAAGGCCTTCGGTAAAACGTTTCACTTTATACCAGTCGGTAACGTTCTTCAACGATTTGACGCTCTACATTAACATTCATACCGTGAATTAAGGAGTCTATTGGCAATATATTTCAGTGAATTTACTCCCTGACAACCTGGTTTTGCTCTCGGAGTCACAGGATAGGTGAAGCTATTGTCGTAGATGTGCGATTGTCAAAGACATTTTAACGTTCTCGAATAGTTTGACTCACGATATTCAGATTCATAACGAATTTAAGGTGCCGTCACTAAATTGTATACTAATGTGTTTCGCTAAACACGTAGCTGTACTGCCGATACGGCGGGTGAGCTTCTTGGAGGGTAAAGCATTCGGTAGGTCGTTTAGCATTATAGCAATCAGTAACGTTCTAACGCAGTGTGACGCTCTATTTTAATATTACCTCCGCATATTAAGGTATCTATTGTCAATTTTTTACATCGGATTTACTCCCGGAGTACCTGGTTTGACTTTCGGAAAAAGGATAGCTGTAACTATTGACTCAGCCGTTCAACTCTGAAAGAAGGTAGTAACATTCTGGATAAGTTTCCCTCCAGATCATCCAATTCATACATGTAATTAAAGTGCCCGTCACTTAAATGTGTATCAATTGGCTTCTCTCAACACGAAGTAATAATCTCGATACAACGGGTCAGCTTCTTGGAAGGCAATGCGTTCGGTAGAAAGTTTGACTGTATAACAGTAGGTAACGTTCTGCTACAATATGACGGTCTGCTTTAATATTCATACCGTGAAGTAAGGTGTCTACAGCCAGTATTGTACAGTTCATTTAATTTCGTGGTACCTGGCTTGACTCTCGGAATCACAAGACAGGTGAAGCTATTGACTCAGGCGTTTGACTGTCCAAGAAGGTGGTAACGGTTCCGAAAGGTTTAGCGCTCTATATTCTAATTCGGACATGAAAATAAGGTGCCCGTCACTAAAATGTAAACTAATTTGTATGTCTGATCACGAACTTATACTTTAAGGAAAGCGGATTAGGTTCACGGAGGGTAAGGTTTTAGGTAAGACGATTGACTTCATACCACCTGGTAACGTTTTCAAGCTCTACTTTAATACCCCAAGCGCGAATTAAGGTGTCCACTGCCAATAGTATACAGCGGATTCACTCTTGATTTACCTGGTGTTACTCTCGGAATCACAAGTACAGGTGAAGCCATTGTTCTAGGTGTGCCATTCTGAAAGGAGGTGATAAAGTCCTGCAACAGTTTGTCTCTCGATATTCTCATACATACATGAAATTATGGTGCCAGTCACTACAATGCATACTTATCTGTTTCCGTTTGCACTAAGCAACACACTGGCTGCAGGCGATTAGGTTCTCGATAGGCATGGTAATTGATAAAACATTTGGATCTAAACCAACTGGTAACGTTCATAAACGGTTTCACGCGCTAGTTTGATATTCTCGATATGGCGATTTAGCTTCTCGGGCGGTAAGACTTTCTGTAAATCGTATGAATTTATAGCAGCTGGTAACGTCCTAAAACGGTTTGACGCTATACCTTAACAATCAAATAGTGAATTGAGGTACCAGTTGCCAGTAATGTTCAGC
>NIJG01003361.1:2801-16162 GCA_002201625.1 Euglossa dilemma
ACCTTCGTAGAACTTAACCTGCTGTAGCGAGTGTCTTGCCTAGTGCTCACGGAAACAAATTATTAGATATTTTAACAGACAGAAAACTTATCTTGATGTATGCATGAGAAGATCGAGAGTTTATCCGTTGGATAACGTTACCACCCTCTTTAAGTGTAGTACAACTATGTCAATAGCTTCACCTATCCTGTCCTACCGAGAGACAAACCAGGTATTCCGGGATTTAATTCGCTGTGCATTTTTGGCAATAGACAATTTAATTCGCGACATGAATATTAAGGATGAGACTCAAACCATCGGAAAGCATTACCAATTTTTATAAAGTCATTCTTCTTACCCAACACCTTATCATCCGAGAATCCAACCCTTTGTAGCGGTTGTATAACTTAGAATTCACAGGAACATATTGGTAGACATTTTTGCAGACGGACACCTTATTTTCATGTATGAATAGAAAAATCGTGAGACAAACCATTCGAGAACGATATCTCCGTCTTTCAGGATCGAACAGCTAAGTCAATACCATCACCTACACTGTGATTCCAAAAGTCAAACGCGGTATGCCGGATGTAAATCCGCGGCATAGATATGGCCCCAGACACCTTAATTCTCGAAATGAATGTTATAGTAGGGAGTCCAAACGTTTGCGAACATTGCCGATTGGTATGCCGTCGTACTCTTCTTCACATGCCTTACCTTCCGAGAGCATAAGGCCCAGTATCGTGAGTATAATATCCTGTTCAGAGAAAGAAACAATTATACATGTTAGTTACGGGCACCTTAAATTCGTGTATGAATTAGAAGACCGAGTGCCAAACTGTTCGAGAACGCTATCACCTTCCTTAAGTGTCGCACATCTACGTCAATAGCTGCACCTACCCTGTGACTCCGAGAGGCAAATCAGGTATTCCTGGATTAAATACGCTGAACTGTATTGGCAATAGAAATCTCATTCCACGGTTTGAATATTAAAGCAGGGCTCCAAACCATTGCAGAACGTTACCATTTGCTGTAAAGTCAAACGCTTTACCGAAGGCCATACCCTCCGAAGAAACTGACCCGCTGTATCGAGAGTATAACCTCGTGTTCACGCAATCATTTGCGTGACGGGCTCCTTAGTTTCATGTATGAATTAGAAGATCACGTGTTAAACCGTTAAAGAACGGCACGATTTTTTTTTTAGCGTGGAACGTCTAAATCAATAGTTTCACATATCCTGTGATGTCGAGAGTCAAACCAGTTATTGCGGGAATATATCCGCTGAATTTTATTGGCAATTGATATCATAATTCACGGTATGAACCTTAAAGTAGAGAGTCAATTCGTCCGAGGTCATTATCAATTGGTAGAGAGTCACTCTTTATACCGAAGGCCTTACCTTCCGAGAATACATATCACTGTATGGAGATAATAATCTCATGTCCAAGTAAACAAATTAGTACGCATTTTAGTGACGTACACTTTAATTTCATGCACGAATTAGAAAAGCGACCGTCAAATCGTTCTACAACGTTACTACCTCCTTCGATAGCCGTACCTCTAGGTCAATAGCTGCACCTACCATGTTATTCCAAAGGTCAAACAAGGTATTCAGGGAGGCAATCTACTGTATAGTACTGGCAGCGGACATCTTAATACGCGGTATGAATTCTAAACCTGATCTTCAAGCCGTTGAAGAGCATTACCTACTCCCATAGTGTCAAATCTGTTACCGAAAGGCTTCCCTTCCGTGAAGCTATCCCGCCGTATCGATAGTATAACTTCGTGTCGACAGAAACACATATGTATGCATTTCAATATTACCATAGCTTCATGTATGAATTACAAAATCTGGAGAAAATCCGCTCGAGAACGATTCCACCTTCTTTGAGTGTCGAACGGCTAAGTCAAGTGCTTCATGCAGCCTGTGGTTCCGGCCAATAAATGATAAATAATGAAGCAGATCGTCATACCGTTGTAGAACCTAATCCTATAGAGTCAAACTCTATCCCGAAGTGTTAAGGTGCCCGTCACTAAAATGTCTACTAATTTATATTGCTGAGCACGAAGTTATACCCTCGATACAGCGGATTATCTTCTCGGTAGGTAAGGTATTAGATAAATAGAATGTCCTTATGACAATTGGCAATGTTCTCAAACGGATTTACGTTCTAATTTGACATTCATACCGTGAATTCAGGTGTCTATTGTTAATACCGTTCAGCGGATTTACTCCTGGAATACACGGTCTGACTCTCGGAATCACAAAAGAATGTGAAGCTATTGACTCAGCCGTTCGACATTCAAAGAAGGTGGAAACGATATCGAACAGACAAAGAGTAGATCTTCTGATTCCTACACAATGTTAAGGTGCCCGCCACTAAAATGAATACGAATTTGTATGTCTGAATAGGAACTTATACTCTTGATAACTCGGGTCAGGTACTCGGAGGGTAAGGTCTTCGGAAAAGCTTCTGACATTATACCAATTGGTAACGTCCTGCAACGGTTAGACTCTGTAGCTTAATATTCAAACCGTGTGTTTAGATGTCCACCACCTATAGTGTACACCGGATTGCCTACCGGAATACCAGGTTTGGCAATCGGAATAGCAGGATAGGTGATGCTTTCGATTTAACCGATCGACTGTGAAATATGGTGGTAATGTTCTCGCACGTTTTGATAATATCTCCTCTTATTAATTC
Source organism: Euglossa dilemma (assembly GCA_002201625.1). NCBI lineage: Eukaryota > Metazoa > Arthropoda > Insecta > Hymenoptera > Apidae > Euglossa > Euglossa dilemma. Next base: position 5,486 of record NIJG01003361.1, read on the forward strand.
ATAAAACTAGGTTGCCCGTCAAAAAAATGAATTCTAATTTGCTTCTTGAAACTAGAAGTTATACTCTGGCTGCAGAGGGTTAGGTTCTTGGACGGTAGGGGTGTTCGTAAGTGACTGGCCATATTCCAGTTGGTAATGCTCATCGACTGATGGACTCATTACCTTAATATTTATACGGTGAAAAAGCGTGTCTAATGCCAATACAGCACAGTTGGTTTAGTCACGGATTGCCTACTCTCGGAATCACAGGATAGGTGATGCTACTGACTTAGCTCTACGAATCTCAATGAAGGTGGTACCGATCTTGAAGAGTTTGATGCTCGATATTCTTAGTCATGCGTGAAATGAAGGTGCCCGTCACTAGGATGGACAAATTTGTTTCTGTCAACACGAAGTTGTACCCACGATACAACGGCTACGTTCTTGGAAGGTCATGTATCCGGAAAAGAGTATGACGTTGAGCTCATTGGTAATGTTCTCAAACGGTTTTACGCTCTACTTTAATAGTCATGTAGTGAATTATGCTGTCCATTCCCAATACTCCACAGCAGACTTACTCCTGAAATACCAGGTTTGAGTCTCGGAATCACGGGAAAGGTGAAGCTATTGTCTTGGCCGTTCGTCTCTCACTGAAGGTGGTATCGTTCTCGAACGCCTTGGCCCTCAGTTTTGATATTTATACAAAAATATGTGGTGTCCGTCCTCTAAACTGTCTACCAATTTGTTTCCGTGCACATTATGTAGGACACTAGCTACAGCGGGATAGGCTCTCGGAAGGTGTGGTATTCGGTCAAAGGAACGACATTATGCTGATTGGTGATGTTCTCCGTGCGATTGACTCTCTGGAGTAGTATTCATACCGTAAATTAAGATGTCAGTTCCCAATAAACTTAGCGAACTTACTGACGGATTACCTGATTTGACTCGCGGAATCACAGGATAGATGAAGCAATAGACTTAGCCGTCCATCTCTCAATGAGGGTGGAAACGATCTCGAACGCTTTGATCTTCGACCATCTTATCCGTAATGAAATTAAGGACCCTGCCACTAACATACTTACTAATTGGATGCTCGGAACACGAAGTAACACTATCGATAATGCGGGTAAGGTTCGCGCAAGGTACGGCCATCGGTGAAACGTTTGACTTTATCAGAATTGGTAACGCTTTCAAACGGTTTTAAGCCCTACTGTAATATTCAAACCGGGAATTAAGGTGTCCATTGCCAGAAGTCTCCAGCGGTGTTTCTACCGGAATACCTGGTTTGTCACTCTGAATCACTGTGTAGGTGGCGCTATTGACGTAGCCGTTCGACTCTCACAGAAGGTGGTAACGATTGCGAACGGTTTGACACTTGATCTACTAATTCCGACATGAAATTAATGCACCCGTCACTAAAATGTACATTAATTTGCTCCTCTGAACACGATGGTATAATCTCGATACAGCGGGGTAGCTTCTCGAAAAGTAAGGCCATCGGTAAAAAGTTGGCTATATAGCAATATGCAACGTTGCATAACCTTGTGACTCTTTACTTTAATATTTATACCGTGAAATTGCGTGCCTAATGCCAATACTGTACGGCGGGTATAGACGCGGACTACCTGTCTTGACTCTTGGAATCTCAGGATAGGTGAAGCTATTAACATAGTCGTTCGAATGAAAAAGAAAGTAGTAACTTTCTCGAACTGTTTGACAATCGATTTTGTTATTCTTACATGACAACTACTTGTCAGCCTGATAAAATGTACACTAATTTCTACCACTGAACACCATGTGATACTCTCGATCGTGGGCGTTAGGCTGTCGGAGGGTATGACCTTCCGTAAATCGTCTGACTTTATACCAATTGGTAATACTTTCAAGCGGATTTGTGCTCTACATTAATATGCAAACTGCGAAAGAAGTATTACATTAAAAATAGTGTACAGCGCATTGAATCCAGGAATATCTGTTCTGCCCCTCGGAATAACAAGAAAGTGCAGCTATTGTCTTAGCAGTTGGGCTCTCAAAGCAGGTGGGATCGTACCCCAAAGGTTCGACTCTCGACTTCGCCATTCGTACATGAAAAACAGATATCCGTCCGCCAAAATGTCCACTAATTTGTTTCCATGAGTACTAAGCAATGCACTCCCTAGAGCGGGTTGTGCTTCTCAGAAGGATAGGCCTTCCGTAAAATGATTATCCCTATACGAATGGGTAACGTTATACAATGGTTTGACGTGAATGTTTTATATTCAAACCGTGAATTAATTTGTCTATTGCCAATACCTTTCAGCGAATGGATTCCTGGAATGCCTGGATTGACGCTCGGAATCACAGGATAGATGAAGCTGCTGAGTTAGCCGTTCCACTCTCAAAGGATCTGCTAACGTTCTCGAACGGTATGATGCTCGATCTACTGGTTAATAATGAAATTAATGTGCTCGTCTCTAAAATTTATACCATTTTACTTCTCTGACCACGATGTTATACTCTCGGTAAGGCAGGGTATCGTCTCCGAAGGTTTGTGCTATCTTTAAAACGTTTTACTGTGTACCAATAGGTAACGATCTGCAACTGAGTGACCCGCTACTCCAACATTTATACCGGGAAGTAGGGTTTCTAATGCCGATAATGTACATCGGATATACACGTAGAATACTGCGTTTGAATCTCGAATCACAGGATAGTTGACGATATAGACATAGCCGTTCAACACTCAAAAATGGTGATAACGTTCCTGAACGGTTCGAACCTGGATCATCTAATATCGTACACGAAATTATGGTGCCCGTCACTAAAATGTCTACTTATATGATACTATGAACACTACGCATGGCACCCCTTACATAGACTTGGTCTTCTCGTAATGTAAGGCCTTCGAAAAAATTTTGATTCCATGCGAATAGGTAGAGTTTACAACGGTTTGCAACTCACCTTTAATATTAGAACCGTGAATTAAGGTGTCAATTGCCAGTACTGTCCAGCGGACATCCTACAGGAATACCTGGGTTGACCCTTGGAATCAATGGATAGGTGAAGATATTGACTTTGTCGTCGGTCTCGCACAGAAGGTGGTAACGTTCCCGAAAGGTTTGACGCTCGATCTTCTGATTGATGCATGAAATGGCGGTTCTCGTCATTAGAATGAACACCATATCGTTCCACTGAAAGCGGTGTCATACTCCCGATACAGCGGGTTAGCTTTTCGGAGGGTAAGGCATATTGTAAGTAGTTATGACCTACACGAATAGTTACTGTTCTACAATGGATTGACGGCCTGCTTTTATATTCGAACCGTGAACTAAGGTGTCTATTGCCAATACGGTCCAGCGGATTTAATCCAGGAATACTTCGGTTGACTCTCCGAATCACAGGATAGGAGAAGCTATAAACTTATCTGTCCGACTCTAAAAGAGGAATGTAACGTTCTGAAAAGTTTGACTCTCGTTGATTCAACTCATACACTATGTTTAGGTGCCCGCCACAGACAAGGATAATAATTTCATTCTCTGGATACGATAGTATACTCTACATACAGCCGGTTAGTTTTGCACTGGGTATAGTCTTCGGTAAGACGTTTGACTTTATAGCAATTGGTATTATTCTCAAATGGATTGACGCTCTACTTTATCTTTCACCGTGAATTAAGGTGACTATTTCCAATACTGTTAAGCGGACGCTCAGAATCACAAATATAGGTGGAGCTGTTTACGCAGCCTTTGGACCCTCAATGGTGGTGGAATCGTTGTCGAACGGTTTGACTGCCGATTTTTCTATTCGTTCATGAGAATAATGTGTCCACCTGCTTAAATGTCTACTCATACGTTCCTGTGAAAACTGCGCAAAAGAATCGCTACAGAATGCAAATTGGTATCGTTATCCAACGGCTTGACTCTCTACCTTTAACTTCATACAGTGAATTAATGTGTGTATTGCCAATAGTCTTTTGCGAATTTGCTCGAGAATACACTCTTTCTACTCCCGGAATCACAGGATAGGAGGAGCTATTGACTTATCCGTTCGTCACTCAAAGAGGGTAGGAGCGTTCTCGAGCGGTTTGACCCTCATCATCTAATTCATATATGACTATAAGGTGCTCGTCACTGAAATGTAGACTAAGTCCCTTCTCTGAACTCGAAGTTATACTTTCGATGAAGCCGGTGAGATTCGCGGAAGATAACACCATCGGTAAATGTTTGACTTTATAGAAATTGGAATCGTTCTAAAACGTTTTGACGCTCTACATTTGTATTCAAACCGTGAATTAAAGTGTCTATGGCCGATACAATTCAGCGCATTTACTCCCAGAATTCCCGGCTTGATTTTCGTAATCACAGGATAGGTGAAGCTACAGACCTAGCCGTTCGTCTCTAGAAGATAGTGGTAACGTTCTCGTAATGTTTGACGCTCGATTTTGCTATTCATATATGAAAATGACGTGTCCGTCTGCTGTAGTGGTTACTGATTTGTTTCCTTGAAGAATTAGCTTGGCACTCGCTGCGCCGGGTTAGTTTCACCTATGGAAAGGTATTCTGTAAAAAGAATCACATTGTACGAATCTTCCACGGTTTGACTCTCCGCGTTCATACACATTCCCCGAATTAAGGTGTCTATTTCCAGAACTATTCAGCGTATTAACTCCAGGAATACATAGTTTGTCGCTCGTAAGCACAGGAGAGATTAAATTGCTGACGCCACTCGACTCCCAATGATGGTGATAACGTTCTCGCACGCTTTGACTCTCGATGCTGATATTCACACACCAACATGTGGTGTCCGACCGTCACAGTGTATCCTAATTTGTTTCTGCAAACGTTTTCAAGACAGTCGCTGCAGCGGGATAGGTTCTCGGAGCATAGGGTATCCGATAAAATGTTTGAACCTATACCAGTAGGTAATGTTCTATGATGGTTCCAATAAGTATATCACTATTTATACCGTAAATTATGGTGCCTATTTCCAATACTGTATTGCGGATTTAGTCGCAGAGTACATAGTGTCATCCTCGGAATCAAAGTATATGTGAAGCTATTGACTTAGCCGTTCCGCTCTGAAAGAAAGTGGTATCGATCTCGAACGTTTTTTCCATCTGTCCTGTAACTCAAAAATTAGAAGACGGTGCCCGTCATAAAACGTATCCGAACTTGCTTCTCTGAACACGAAGCTATACTCTCGATACAGCGGATTAGCTTCACGGACGGTAAGGCCTGCTGAAAATGTTTGGCTCTATACCAGTAGGTAAAGTTTTACAACGGAATGATTCAGAACTGCACTATTTACACTGTGANCGTTACAATTTGTTATGTAGGCATCCCATTACCTTCCGAGAAGATAAGCCTTTATTCCTAGAGTATAGCTTCGTGTTCAGAGAAAAACATTAGTATACATTCTAGTGACAAACACCTTAATTTCATGAATCAATTTGAAGGTCGAGTGTCAAATCGATCAAGATCGTTACCATCTTCTTTGAGAATCGACCGGCTAAGTGAATAGCTTCACCCTATCCCGAGATTCCGGGAGTCAAAATAGGTATGCCGGGAGTAAATCGGCTGAACGGTATTGGCAATAGACATCTTTATTCAAGGTTTGAATATTAATGTAGTGCGTCAAACCGCAAGAGAGCGTTACCAATTGGTATGATATCGAACGTTTTATCGAAAGACTTACCTTCCGAGAAACTTACCAGCTTCATCTGGAGTGTAAGTTCGAGTTCACAAAGAGAAATTAGTCTTCATTTCAGTGGCGGGCACCTTAACTTCATTATGAATAAAAAGATCGTGGGTGAAGCCACTCAAGGACGTTGCTACCTGCTGTGAGAGGCGAACGGTTAAGTGAATGGCCTCACCTATCCTGTGATTGGGAGAGGCATACCAGCTATTCCGGGATGAAGTCCGCTGGTCAATATTGGCAATTGTCACCTTTATTCACTATCCGAATAATAACGTATACCGTCACACCGTTTGCGACTGTTACCAATTGATATAGAGTAAACCGGTTTACGGATTGCGTTAACTTCCACGAATCTCACTCGCTTCATGAATAGTATAATTTCGTGTTCAGAGAAAGAGACTAGTATCCGTTTCAGTGACGGGCTCCTTAGTTTCATGTTTGAATTAGATGATCGAGCGGCAAACGTTTGGAGAATGATACCATCTACTGTGAGAGACGACCGGATAATTCAATTGCTACACCTGTCCTGCGATTCCCATATTCATACCAGGTATTCCGGGCGTAAATCCGCTGAACGGTAATGGCAATAGACTCCTTTATTCACGGTTTGAACATTGAAGTGGAGCGACAATCCGGTTGAGAACATTTCCAATTGGGGTAAAGTCAAAAGTTTTATTCATGTCCGTATCGTTCGAAAGCATAACGTGCTGGATCGAGAGTAAAACAAGGTGTTCGGAGCAACAAATGAGTATATATCTTATTTCCGGGCACCTTATTTTCATGAATGATGTAGAAGATCGATAGTCAGGCTGATCGAGATCGTTAACACCTTCTGTGAAGAATGAACGGCAATGTAAAAACTTCGCCTATCCTATCATCCCATGAGTAAAACCACGCATGCCGGAGGAACATCTGCTGAACTGTATTGTGAACAGACACCTCAATTTAAGGTTCGAATATTACAGTAGAGCGTCATACACTTGATTGCGTTGCCAATTTTTATAAAGTCAAACGCATTACCGGAGACCTTACACGCCGAAAGCATATCCCGCTGTATCGACAATATAACTTCACGTTCAGGAAATAAAATTAGTATTCATTACAGTGATGGTCACCTTATCTTTGTGTATTAATTACAAGATCGAGTGTCAAACAGTTCGAAATCGTTACCACCCTCATTGCGAGTAGAACGAATAGGTCAATAAGCATCATCAATCCTGTGATTCTGTGAAACCAATTAGGTACTACGGGAGTAAATTCTCTGCGCAGAACTCGCAAGACGCACCTTAGATCACGGCATGAGTATTAAAATAGAGTGTCCAGCCGTCGGCGAACGTTACCAATTAGGATTAAGTCATTCCTTTCACCGAACACCTTACCTTCCGAGAACTTAACACGCTTTAGCGAGTGTCACGCCTGTTGCTCACGGAAGCAAATTAGAAGACACTTTAGTGGAATCACACCACATTTTTGTGTTTAAATATTAACATCCATAGTCAATGCGTTCGGAAACGTTTTCACCTTCTCTGAGCGTCGCACAGCTGAGTCAATAACTTCTCATATCCTGTGCTCCCGAGAGTCATAGCAGGTATGCCTGGAGTAAATCTGCGGAACCGTATTGGCAATAGACACCTTAATACACGGTTTTAATACCATTGCAATCCATCAATCTGTTATGGAACGTTACGTATTGGTATAGAATCAAACACTGTCCCGATAGCCCTATCTTCTGAGAAGCTGACCCGCCGTATCGAGAGGGTAACTTCGTGTTCAAAGGATCAAATTATTAAACATTTTAATGACGAGAAACTTAATTTCATGTATGAATGAATATATCAATAGTCGATCCGAACGTGAATATTACCACCCTCTCTAAGAGTCGAACGGCTAGGTCAACAGCTTCAACTGTACTGTGATTCCAAGGTTCATACCACGTATTCCTGCAGTAAATATGCTGAATAGAATTGGCAATAGGCACCTTAAACCACGGTTTCAATATTTAAATAGAGCTTCACACAGTTTGAGAAGGCTACCAATTGCTATAAAGTCAAATGTTTTACCGAAGACCTTACCCCCGAGTAGTCCAAACCGCTCTAGGGAATGCCTTGTTTAATGTTCATGGAAACATATGAGTTGACATTGTAGTGGCGCACACCTTAATTTGTAGTCTGAATTAGGCGATCAAGGGTCAATTCCTTCAAGAACGCTACCACCTTAGCTGAGAATCGAACAGCTTAATTAATAGCGTCACCTATCGTGTGATTCCGAGAGTCAAACCAGGTATTCCGGGATAAAATCTGTAGTGCTGTATTGGCATTATACACCCTATTTCACGCTATAAATATTAAACTCCATAGTCAAAATGTCGTAGATCGTTACGATTTGGTATAGGGTATTACTTTTTGCCGAATACCTTGCTTCCCGCGAATGTAACACGCTGTAGCGTGAGTATGACTACGTGATCAGAGAAGCAAATTAGTACACATTTTAGTGACGGGCACCTCAATTTCATATATGAATTAGAAGATCTGGTGTCAAACCATTCGACAACGTTACAACCTCTTTTTAGTGTCGTATAGCTATTGCAATGTCTTCACGTATCCTGTGATTCCGAGAGTCAGACTAGCCATTCCGGAAGTAAACCAGCTGAAATGTGGAGGCAATAGGCGCCACAATTCACGGTTTGATCATTATAGTATAGAGTTAAACCGTCGGAGAACATTACTAGCTGCTTTAGAGTCAAACTTTGTGCCCAAGGCCTGACGTTATAGGAACTCAACCCGCTGTATTGAGAGCGTAAACTTGTGTTAGCAGAAAAAAATTATTATACATGTTAGTGGTGGGCTCCTTAATTTCATCGACAATTTAGGAGATTGACTATTGAGCCGTGCTAGAACGATATCACCCTCTATGTTGGTCGAAAGGCTCAGTCAATAGCTTCACATATCCTGTTATACCGGGGGCGAAGCCATGTATTCCGGATGTAAGCAGGGAGAACAGCATTCACAAAGGACACCTTAATTCTCAGTATATATAAGAAGCTCGAGAGACAAACCGGTAAGGAAGGTAAATAAAAATTCATACGATGTCATTCTTTATACCGAGTACCTCACCATCCGAAGACTGAACCCGCTATAGCGTGTGTCTTGCTTAATGTTCACGGAAACAAATTAGTAGATATGTTAGCAGACGAGCACCACATTATCATGAATAAATATCAAAATCGAGAGTCTAACCGTCACAGAAAGGTACCACCATCCTTCACAGTCGAAACGCTGTGGCAATAACTTCACCTGCGGTTCCGATAGACACACCGGGTACTCCAGGAGTAAATCCGCAGAATAGCTTTGGAATTAGACACACTAATTCTCGGTATGAATTATAAGTAGAGGGGCAGTCCGTCGAGGAACACTACCATTTGGTATAGAGTCACTCTTTTTACCGAATACATAACCGTCCTAGGACCTAACGCGGTGTAGCCAATGTCACGCTTAGTTCTCACGAAAACAAATAGGTAGACACTATAGCAGAAGCACACCTAATTTTCAAATATGAATTAGAAGATCGAGTGTCAAACGGTTCGAGATAGTTATCACCTTCTTTCAACGATGTACGGCTGAGTCCATAGCTCCGCTTACACTTGTGTTTCCGAGAGTCACACCAGGTATATCAGGAGTATATCGGTTGTATACTATTAAAAGTGATCACCACAATCCGCGGTTTGAATATTAAATTGGAGCCTGTACCCGTTTGAGAACGTCACCATATGGTATAATGTCAAACGTTGTACATAAGACCTTTCACTCCGTGAACCTAATCCGCTGTCTCGACAGTATAATCTCGAGATCAGAGGTACAAATTAGTATATATTTTAGTGACGGGCACCTCAATTTTATGTATGAATTAGAAGATCTGGTGTCAAACCATTCGACAACGTTACAACCTCTTTTTAGTGTCGTATAGCTACGGCAACATCTTCACCTATTCTGTGGATCCGAGAGTCATACCAGGTATTCCGGGAGGAATCCCCTTAATAGTATTGGCATTAGACACTTTATTTCACGGTTCCAATATTAGAGTAGAGCGTCAAATCGTATGAGGCCGTCACAAATTGGCATGAAGTCTATCGTTTCAACGAAGGCCTTTCTTTCCGCGAAGCTCACCGGCTTCATCGAGAGTATAAGTTCGATATCAGAGAAAGGGATTCGTATTCATTTCAGTAAATAGCACCATTACTTCATGTATGAACTAGAGGGTCGGGTATAGAACAGTTCGAGACCCTTACCACCATCTCTGATATTCAAACAGCTATGTCAATAGCTTTACCTGTACTGCGATTCGGACAGGCATGCGAGGTATTCCGGGAGTATGTCAGCTGAACAGTATGGGAAATGGACACATTAAATCACGGTTTGAGTATTAATGCAGGTCGTCAAACCGTTGGCGAACCTTACCAATTTCTATGGAGTCAATCGTTATATCGAAGACATTAACTTCCTAGAACCTAACCCGCTTATCGAAAGAATAACTTCGTGTTCATGGTGACAAGGAAGTATACATTTATGCGACGGCACTCTTAGCTTCATGCATGAATTAGAAGTTCGATGGTCACACCGTTCGAGAACGTTATCGCCCTCTTTGAGAGTCGAACGGATAAATCAATAGCTACTCCTATCCTGTGATTCCGGGAGTCAAATTTGATAATCCGCGAAAGACTCGCTGTACAGTATTGGCAATTGATACCCTAGTTCAGGATATAAATATTAACGTACATAGTCAAGCCGTTATAGAAAGTTACTTATTGGTATGGTTTCAAGCATTTTACCGATGGCCTGACCTTCCGAGATCCAAAAAGGATGTATCTAGAGTATTACTTCGTGTCCAGAGAAACAAATTAGTATACATTTTAGAGACGGGCAGCTTAATTTCATGTGTATTAGATGGTCGCGAGACAAACACTTCCAGAACGTGACGACCTTTCATGCAAGTCACACAGCTTAGTCTATGGCTTCACGTATCCTG
>NIJG01003364.1:0-12787 GCA_002201625.1 Euglossa dilemma
GAGCGGATTGCCCTCGATATGTATATTCATAATGAAATTATGTTTTCGGTTACTAAAATGTTTACTAATTTGATCACCTGCACACTTTATTATACACTGGATGAAGCATGAGAGTTTCGCGCATGGTACGGCCTTCGGTAAGTCGTTTGACTTTATAACAATTGGTAACGTTCACGAACGGTAGGATGCTCTACTTTAATATTCAAACCGTGAATGATGGCGTCTATTGGCAATACTCTTCAGCGGATGTACTCCTGGAATACCTGGTTTGACTCTCCGAATGTCTGGATAGGTATTGACTTAGCCGTGCGTCTCTCACAGCCTCATACACATTATCGGATACCGTACCTTCCGAGAACATAACACGCTGTATCGTGGGTATAAGTTTGTGTTCAGAGAAACAAATCAGTCGACATTTTAGCAGACGCACACTTTAATTTCATGTATTAATAAGAAGATCGATGGTCAAGCCGTCCGAGAACGTTACAACCTTCTTTGACAGTCGATTGGCTAAATCATTAGCTTACTCTATCCTGTGATTCCGAGAGTCCAACTAGGTATACATGGCATAAAACGGCAGAACAATATTGGCATTAGACACCATCATTCACGATTTCAATATAAAAGCAGAGCGTGATGGCGGATGAGAACGATACCAATTGGTATAAAATCAATCGTTTTACCGAAGACTTTACGCTTCAAACGTCTAATCCGCTGTATCGAGAGTATAACATCGTGCACAGAGGAACCTATTACTATACATTATAGAGACGGCCACCTTAATTTATCATACCAACTAGAAGATAGTCTGACACGACTTACGAGAAGGATACCACCATCATTGAGGTGTGAACGGCTAAGTCAATTCCTTCACCTATTCCAAGATACCAAGACCCAAACCATGTATTCCAGGAGTAAATCCGTAGATCAGTGCTGGCATTCGACACCGTAATTCACGGTTTAATTATTAACGTAAAGCGTACAACGGTTTCAGAACGTTACCTATTCGTATAAAGTCATTCTTTTACTGTATACATTACATTCCAAGAACATATCCCGCTCTATCGAGTGTCATGCTTAGTGCTCACGAATACAATTTAGTGCACATTTTAGCAGACAGTCACCTCATTTTCCTGTGTGAATAGAATAACAGACAGTCAAACCTATCGAGAACGGTCCCACCTTCTTTGAGAGTCGAACAGCTAAGGCAATTGCTACACGTAACCTGTTAATCATATGGTCAATCCAGGTATTCCGAAAGTAAATCCCCTGTACACTACTGCCAATGGACACCATAATGCTAAGTATGAATATTAAAGTAGGGCGTGCAACCGTTTGAGAACGTTAGCCATTTCTACAAAGTCAAATGTTTCACCGAAGACAATACCTTCCGCGAAATTCTCCCGCTTCATCGAGAGTATAATTTTGAGTTCCGAGGAACAAATTGGTACACATTTTTGTTTCGGGCACAACAATTTCATGCATGAATTATATGACCGAGAGTCAAACCGTTGCTGAACGTTTCCACCATTCTGGAGAGTCGCACGGCTAAGTCAATAACTACACCCATCCCGAGAGTCAAACCACGTATTGCTGGAGTTTACTCGCTGAAATTGTCTATTGGCAATAGACACTTTAATTCACGGTGTGAATATTGAAGCAGGGCGTCAAACTGTTTGAGAACGACACCTATTGGTATAAACTGAAACGTTATAGCGAAGATCCCCACCCCCGGGCGGCTGAACCTAACCCGCTGTATCCCGAATATAATTTCGTGTTCAGAGACACAAATTAGTACTCCTTTTAGTGACGGCCACCATACTGTCATGTATGTATTAAAGGATCGCGAGTCAACCAGCTAGGTTATCGTTACCAACTTTCTTGAGAATCGCAAAGATAAGTGTGTACTCTCACCAATTCTGCGATACTGAGAGTCAAACCAGGTATTCCGGGAGTAAATCCGCTGAACGGTATTGGCAATAGACTCCATAATTCACTGTATGAATATTACTGTATAACGAGAAACCATTTGAGAACGTTTCCAGTTTATATATAGTCAAACGCTTTATTGATGACCTTACCGTCGAAAAGCATAACGCGCCGTATTCAGAGTGTAACAAGGAATTCAGAGGAACAAATGAGTACACATTTAAGTGACGAGCACCTTGTCTTCATGAGTGAATTAGAAGATCGAGGGTCAAGCCGCTCGAGAATGCCACCAACTTCTTTGAGTGCCTAACGTCTAAATCAATGGCTTCACCGATTTTGTGATTCCGGGAGTGAAACCAGTTAATCGGGAGTTAATCAATTACACATTCCTGGTAACATACTCCTTAACTCACGCTATGAATAATAAAGTACAGAGTCAATCCGTTGTTGAATCTAACCTATTGGTATACAGTTAAACATATTACTGAAGGTCTTGGCCTCCGGTGACCCATCCCAGTGCATCGGGAGTCTACCTAAGTATACGCAGAAACACATTAGTCTGCACATTAATGACGGGCACCTACATTCCATGTACGAATATGAAGATCGTGAGACAAACCTGCCGAGAACGTTACCATATTCTCTGAGAGTCGAACGGCTACGGCAATAGCCTCACCTATCCAGAGATTCGGAAAGTCAAACCAGGTATTGCTGGAGTAAATCCGCTGAACACTACTGCCAACAGACAGCATAATTCACGGCTTGAATAGAAAGGAAGAGCGACAAACCGTTTGAGAACATTACCAATTGGTATAAGGTCAAGCACATTACAGATGGCGTTACCCACGAAGAAGCAAACTCGCCGTTTCGAAAGCATATCTTCGTGTCCAGTGATCGAAATTAATCTTCATTTCAGTGACGGGCACCATAACTTCATGTATGCATTAATAGATCGAGTGCCAAATCGTTCGAGAACGTTAACACCTTCTATGAGAGACGAACGGCTATGTCAGTAGCTTCACCTATCCCTTGATTCGGAGAATCGAACCAGGTATTCCAGGAGAAAGTTCGCTGAAGAGTTATGGCAATAGACATCCTACTACACGGTATGATTATTAAAGCACACCGCCATACCGATGTAGAACGTTACCTGTTGGTATAGAGTCAAACATCTTCCAGGAGGCCTTACATTGTAAGATTCTATCCCGATGTATCGTGAATTTATCATCGTGTACATTGGAACAAATTGCAATAAGTTCTAATGACGGGCACGTTACCTTCATGTATGAATTAGAATATTGATGTTCGAGCCTTTCGAGATCACTACCAACCTCCTTGAGAGTAGAACGGCCAATTCAATAGGTTCACCTCTCCTGTGATTCCGAGAGTCAAATCAGTCATTACAGGATAAATTTCGCTGAATAATAAAGGCAAAAGGCGCGGCAAATCACGGTTGGAACATTAAAGTAGAAAGAAAAGCTGTAGGTGATCGTTACCAAATGGTATAAAGTCACACTTTTTACCGATGCCCTTACCTATTGAAAACATAAGCCGCTGCATCGAGAGTATAACTTCGCGTTTGGAGAAACACATGGGAATATATTTTAGTGACGGTACCATAAACTCATGTATGAATTTGATGATCGAGGGAGAATCAGTGCCAAAACGTAACCACCACCTTTGAGTGTCGAGCGGCCAAGCCTATAGCTTATGCCATCCTGTGATTACGAAGGGCCAAGCAGGTATTCCGGGAGCGAAGCCTCTGTACAGTATTGGCATTAGACACTCTATTTCACGGTTTGAATATTAAAGTAGAGCGTCGAACCAATTGAGATCGTTACCAATTGGTATAATGACAAACGCTTTACAGAAGGCCTTACCTTCCGCGAACAATTTGTATAAAGACAAACTTTATACCGACAGCATTACATTCCTAGAAGCCTAACCAGCTGCATCGAGAGTATGACTTCGTGGTCAGAGAAGAAAATTAGTATAAATTTTAGTGCCGGGCAACTTAATTTCATTTATGAATAAGAAGATATAGGGACAAACAGTTCGAGATCATTACCACTCTCTGTGAGGGGCGATCGGCTTGTTCAATAGCTTCAACCAGCCTGTGATTCTGAAAGTCCAAGCAGGTATTCCGGGAGCAAATCCGCTGAACAGCTTTAGCAATAGACACCTGAATTCACGGTTTGAATATTAAAGTAGAGCGTCAAACCAATTGAGAGCGTTACCAATTGGTATAATGGCAAACGCTTTACAGAAGGTTTTACCTTCCGCGAACAATATGTATAAAGACAAACTTTATACCGACAGCATTACATTTCTAGAAGCCTATCCAGCTGCATCGAGAGTGTGACTTCGTACTCAGAGAAAGACGATAGTGTACATTTTAGTTATGGGCATCATAATTGCATGTATGAATTAGACGATAAGGGGTCAAATCGTTCCAGGACGATACCACCTTCTTTGGGTGATGCACAGCTAAGTCACTAGATCTACCTCTCCTGTGATGCCGAGAGTCAAACAGCTATTCCGGGTGTAAGTCCGCTGAACGGTATTAGCACTAGACACAATATTCGCGCTATGAATATTAAGGTACAGTGTCAAACCGTTGCAGATCGTTAACAAATTGTATTCAGTCATTCTTCTTCCCGAACGCCTTGTCCTCCGAGAACCTAATCCGCCGAATCGACAGCATAATTTCGCGTACAGAGAAACATATTAGTTCACATTTTAATGACGGCGACCCTTATTTCATGTATGAATTAGAAGATCGAGGGCTAAAGATTTCGAGAACGTTAACACCGTCTTAGAGTCGATCAGTTAAGTCAATACCCTCACCTGTCCTGTGATTCCGAGAATCAAACGAGGTACTCCGGGAACAAATTCCCGGTACAGTATTGGCAATAGACACATTAATTCGTGGTATGAATATTAAAAGTGGAGAGTCAAACCCTCGGAGAACATTGGTAATGGTATGAGGTTACTTCCATTACCGAAATTATCACCCGAGAAGCTAAACCCTGTACCGAGAGTATAACTTCGTGTTTAGAGACACGAATTAGTATTCATATTAGTGGCGGCGCCTTAACTTCATGTATGAATTAGATGATCGGCGGATAAACACTTCGAGAACGGTACCACCTTCTTTTAAATGTGATCGGCTATATAAATAGCTTTACCTATTCTGTGGTCAGGAGAGTCCAACCATGCATTCCGGGAGAATGTCCGCAGAGGAGTTTCGTAAATGGCACCCTAATTCGGGGTTTGAATATTACAGTAGAGCGTCAAATCGTTTGAGAACTTTACCAATATTTTTAAGGTCAAACGTTTTACCGACGGCCTTACCTTCCGCGAACCTCACAGGCATCATCGAGAGTATAAGTTCGTGCTCAGAGAGGGAGAAACTAGTATACATTTCAGTGACAGGGTAAGTAAATTTCATTATGAATAAGCAGATCGAGGGTCGAAGCGTTCAAGAAAGTTACCACCGTCTGTGAGAGGCGAACGGCTAAGTCTACAGCTTCACATATCCTGTAGTTCTGAGTGTAAGACCAAGTATTCTGTAAGTAGGTCCTCCTAAGAGTTTTGGCAATAGACACATTAATTCACGGCTTCAATATCAAAATAACGCGCTGTATTGAAAGTATAACTTCGTTTTCAAAGAAATAAAATGGTATTCTCTTCAGTGACCGGCACCTTAACTTCATGTATGAATCAGAACATCAAACCGTTCGAGAATGTTACCACATTCTATGTGAGACAAACGGCTATGACAATAGCTTCACATGTCCTGCGATACCGAGAGGCATATCAGGTAACACGGGAATAAATACGCTGAAGAGTATTGGCAATTGAATCCTCAATTGACGTTACGAATAATAATGTAGGGAGTAAAACCGTCGGAGAACAATACCAATTCGAATAAAGTATTTCTGTTACCGAATTCATTACCTTCTGAGAGCGTATCCCGCTGTACCGAGAGAATAACTTCGTGATCAGAGAAGAAAATTTGTGCCCAATTTTGACAGCGGCACCATTATTTTGTGTATGAATAGGAAGATACAGGGACAAACAGATCGAGAACGGTACCACCTTCTTTGAGGTTCGGAAGCTATGTCAATAGCTTCAACTATCCTGTGATTCCGAGAGTCATACCGGGCATTCCGGGAGTAAATGCGAGGAACAATTTTGGCTACAGACACCTAAATTCGAGGTATGAATAATAATGTGGAGAATCAAATCGTGGACGATTGGTACCTACAGTTATAGGGTCAAACACTTTAACAAAGGCCATAACATCAGAAAGCATAACGCATTATATCGAGAGCATGAAATCATGTTCAGAACAAATTAGTATATATTTTAGTGTCGGGCACCTAAATATAATATATAAATTAGAATATCGGTGGTCAAACCGTTCAAGAACGAAACTACTATTTCTGAGAGTCGAACGACTAAATGAATAGCTTAATCTATCCTATGAGTCCGAGAATCTAACCAGGTATTCGGGGATTAAATGCTCTGTATAGTACTGGCAATGGCCACGTTAATTCCGGGTTTGAATTCAGAGCAGATTGTCAATCCGTATTACCTGGTACGACTTTCGGAATCGCAGGATAGGTGAAGCCATTTTCTTAGCCGTTCGACTATCAAAGAAGGTGGTCACGATCCCGAAAGGTTTGGTCATTGATCTCCCGATTCATTCATGAAATTAATGTGCCCTCACTAAATTTTATACCATTTTGCTTATCTGAGCACAAAGATGTACTCTAGATTCTGCGGGATAGCTTCTCGGAAGTTACGGCTTTCGGTGAAAAAGTTAGACCCTACACCTGTTGGTAGTGCAATTCAACGGCATGAATGCCTGCTTTAATATTCAAACCGTGAACTGAGGTGTCTATTGCCAACTCCATTCAGCGCATTTACTCCCGTTTTATATGGCTTGAACATCTGATTCGCAGGGTATGTGTAGCTATTGTCTTAGCTGAGTGACGCAACACGGAAGGTGGTAACGTTCTCCAACGCATTGACTCTCGATGTTGATATTTGTTCACAAAAATGTGGCGTCCGACAGCCAAAATGTCTACTAATTTGTTTCCGTGAGCAGAAAGCGACACACTCGCTACAGCGAGATATGATCTTTCATGGTAATGTATTCGGTAAAAAGAAAGACTTTACACCAATTAGCAATGTTCTCCGAAGGATTGACTCTCTACTTCAATATGAATGTGGTAACGGTCTCGCTCGGTTTGACTCTCGATCTTCTAATTCATACACAAAATTATGTTGCCCGCTACTAAAATGTGTACTAATTTGTTTCCCTGATCACGAGTTTATTCTCTCGACACAGCGGATAAGGTCCACAGAGGGAAAGGTCTTCGGTAAAACGCTTGACTTTATACCATTTGGTATCATTCTCAAACGGTTTAACGATCTACTTTCATATTCAAGCTGCGAATTATGGCGTCCATTGCCAACAGTGTGCAGCAGATGGACCATCGGAATACCTGGATTGTCCAAAGGAATAGATGGATACGTGAAGCTATAGACTTAGCCATTCGAATCTCAAAGATGGTGGGATCGTTCTCGAACGGTTTGACGCACGATCTGCTAATTCATACATGAATATGAGGTGTCCGTCACTAAAATGTATACTCGTTTGTTTCTCTGAGAAGGATATTATCCCCAAGATTCTGCGCCTTATGTTTCCGCAAGGTAAGGTATGCAACGTACAGTATGATTTTGTACCAGTTTTTAATGTTTTCAAACAGTTTTACTCTCTACCTTGATATCCATGCCGTGAATTAAGGTATCTTATGCCAATACTCTTCTGCCGATTTACTCCGGCAATTCCTGTTTGCCCCTTGGAATCACAGGAAAGGTGAAGCTATTGACTTAGCCGTTCTCCTCCTATAGAGGGTGATAACGCTTTCGAAACGTTTGGCCATCGATCTTCTAATTCATGCATGAAATTATGGTGATAGTCAGTATATGGACACTAAGTTTCACTGTCGATGAACCTTGTCAGGTTCGCGGATGATACGGCCTTCGGTAAGACCTTTGACTTTATATCAATTTGTAACGTTCACAAACCGCATGAAGCTCTACTTTAGTATTCATACCGTGAATGCAGGTGTCTATTGCGAATACCATTCAGCGGATTTACTCCCTGAATATCTGGTTTGGCTCCAATAATCACAGGATAGGTGAGGCTGCTGATTTGGCCGATCGATATACTAAGGTATTGGTAACGCACTCGATCGTTTTGAACCAGGATATTCTAATTCCTCCACGAAATTGTGGTTCCCGTGATTAAAAGGCATACCAATTTCCTTCTGCGAACACGGAGTTACGCTCTCCATACAGCGAGTTATCTTCACGGCATGTACGGCCTTCGGGAAAAGTTTGACTATATAGCAATATGTAACGTTCTACATAGGTTTGACTGTGCACCTTAATATCTATAGCCTGAAATACGGTGAACAATGTCAGTGATGAACGGCGGATTTACTCCAGGAATACTACACTTGGCTGTACGTATCACAGGATGGGTGAAGCTATTGACTTAGCCGTTCGATTCCCAAAGAAGGATGTCACGATCTCGAACGGTATGACCCTCGATCACCGAATACATACCAGAAATTATGGTGGACGTCAATAAAATGTGTACTAATTCGTGCCACTGAACACGACGTTATACTCTCGATACGGCGTGTTAGCTTCTCGGAAGGTAAGGAATAGGTAA
The DNA here is from genome assembly GCA_002201625.1 of Euglossa dilemma. NCBI lineage: Eukaryota > Metazoa > Arthropoda > Insecta > Hymenoptera > Apidae > Euglossa > Euglossa dilemma. The sequence continues at coordinate 8,684 of NIJG01003364.1, forward strand.
GAAGTAGTGACTTTATACCAATTGGTAATGATCTCCGACGGTTTGACAGTGAACCTTAATATTCATGCAGTGATTTGCGGTGTCTATTGCCAATAATGATTAACGCATTTACGCTTAGAATACATGGTGTGACCCTTGCAATCACAGGATAGGTGAAACTGTTGACATAGATGTGCGATTTTCAAAGAGGGTGGAATCGTTCTCCAACGACTTGACACTGGGTCTTCTAAATCCAACACGAAATTAAGGTGCCCGTTACTATAATGCATAATAATTTGTATCTCTTATTACGAATTTATACTGTCGAGAGAGCGGATTAGGTTCTCGGAAGGTAACGTATTCGGTAAAGAGAATGGTTTTATAACAATTGGTAATGTTCCCCGTCGATTTGGCGCCCGACTTTGATACTCAAGCAGCTAATGAAGATGTCTTTAGCCAATAACATTCGACGGATTTACTCCAGGAACACATCGTTTGCCTCTAGCATTCACAAGATTGGTGATGCTATTGAATCAGCCGTTCTATTCTCATTGAAGTTGGTAATATTCTCGATCGGTTTGTCACCCTATCTGCTAATTCGCACAAGAATTTATGGTGGCCGTCACTAAAATGTGTACACATTCGTACATCTCAGCACGGTGTTATACTCTTGATACAGCGGGTAAGGTTTCGGAGGATAAAGACTTCGGAAAAGCGTTCACCTTTATCGCAATTGGCTACGTTCTTAAACGGTTTGACGCTGTATATTCTAGTATTCATACCGTGAATTAAGGTGTCTATACACAGTATTGTTCGGCGGATTTACTCCCGGAGTACCTGGTTTGACTCTCCGAATCACAGGATATGTGAAGTGATTGACTTAGCAGATCGACTCTCACAGAAGGTTGTAACGCTCTCGAAATGATTGACCCTTGATCTTCTAATTCATGGATGAAATTATGGTGCCCGACTCTAAAATGTATACTAATGTATTTCTTTGGACACGATGTTCTGCCTTTGATACAGCGGGTTATGTTCCTGAACGTGAAGTATGCTATAAAGAGTATGACGTTGTAGCAATTGGATACGTTCATCAACGGATTGACTCTCTACTTAAATATTCAATCCGTGAAATAAGTTGCCTATTGCCCATACTAATCACCAGATTTTCTCCTGCAATATCGGGCTTGCCTCTCGGAATCACAATTTTAGGTGAAGCTATTGACGCAGCCGTTCGACTCTCGAGGATGCTTGTGACGCTTTCGACCAGTTTGACACTCGATATTCTACTGAAACAGATGAAATTAACGTGCCCGTCGCTAAAGTGTGTACTAATTTGCTTCTCTGAATACGAAGATATAATCTCGCTGCAGCGGGTTAGCTTCGCGGAAAATAAATCATTCGGTAAAAAGTTTGACTATATTGCAATTCCTAACGATCTACAACGGATTGACTCTGGACTGTAATATTTATACGGCGAAACAGGGTGTACGATGCCAATATTGTACAACGGATTTAAGCCCAGAATACCTGGTTTGACTCTCGGAATCATAGGATAAGTGAAGCTAAAAGCTAAGGCGTTCGATTCTCAACTAAGGTGGTAACGCTCTCGATCGATTAAAGCATCGATCTTCTAACTCATTAATGTTGATAAGGTGCCCGTCTTTATAATGTATAGTAATTTGTTCTTCTAAACACGATGTTACACTCTCGATACAGAGGGATAGGTTCTCGGAGGGTAAGGAATCCGATAAAATGTGTGACCCTATACCAGTATGTAACGTTCTACGATGGGCCGAATCTGTATATTACTATCTATACCGTAAGATAAGGTGTGCTTGTTGCCAATACTCTACTGAGGATAGACGCTCGGAATTCCTGGTCTGACTCTCGGAATAACAGGGTTGGTGGAGCTACCGACTTATGAGTACGACTCTCAAATATGATGCTAACGTTCTCGAACAGTTAAACTCTCGGTTTAGCTATCCATACGTGAAACTGTCGTGTCCGTCTATTGAAACCTCTGCTCCTTTGTTTTTGTGAGCACTGTGCTAGACACTCGATAGAGGGGGATAAGTTCTCAGAAGTAATGGTATTGGGTGGATGGAATTACTCTGTGCCAATTGATAACGTTCTCCGGCGGTCTGACTCAGTACGTAAATACATATACCGTGAATTAAGGTATATATTGCCAATATTCATCCGCGTATGTACTACCTGAATACCTGGTTTGACTCCCGGAATCACAGTATAGATGAAGCAATTGACTTAGGTGTGCGGCTTTCAAAGAATGTGGTAAAGTTGTGGAATGCTTTGACCCTCACTCACCCAACTCGTACATGAAATTAAGGTTCCCGTCACTAAAATATATATTAATTTGTATCTCTGGACAGGAAGATGTACTCTAGATACAGTCTGATAGCTTCTCGGAAGGTTAGGTATTCGGTAGAATGTTTGACTCTATGCCAGTAGGTAACGTTCTACAACGGTATGACTCTGTACTATACAATTTATACAGTGAATTAAGGTGCCTAATGCCAATACATTACTGCGGATTGACTCTCGATGGTTCGGGCCTGAATTTCGGAATCACAGGATATGTGAAGCTATTGAATTAGCCGTACGAATCTCAAAGGAACGGGTATCGTTTTCGAACGCTTCGACTCTCGATCTTCTAATACATAAATCAACTTAAGGTCCCCGTCACTAAAATGATTACTAATTTGATCCTCTTAACACTGAGTGTTACTCTTCATGAAGCGGGTGACGTTCACGGAACGTACGGCCTTCGGTGAAACGTTTGTCTTTATAACAATTGGTAGCGTTCCCAAGCGGTTGGACCCTCTATTTTAATCTTCAACCGGTGAACTAAAGTGTCTATTACCAATACTGTTCAGCGGATTTACTCCAAGAGGAACTGGTTTGAGTCTTCGAATCACTGTATAGGTGAAGCTGTTGACTTATCGGATCGATTCTCAAAGAGGGTGGTAACGTTCTCAAGCGATTTGACTCCCTGTTTTAACATTGAAGCCGTTAACGATGGTGCCTATTACCAATAATGCACGGCGCATGTACTCCCAGAATGTCTCGCTTGATATTCGGAAACACGAGATAGGTGAAGCTGTTGACATAGCCGTTCGTCTCCTACAGAAGATGGTAATGTTCTCGAACGCATTGACTCTCGAAGTAGATATTAATACACAAACATACGGTGTTTGTCCGCTAAAATACCTACTGATTTGTTTCCGTTCACAATAATCACGGTACTCGCGACAGCGGGATAGGTTCTCGGATGGTACGATTGTCGGTAGAAGGAGTGGCTTTGTACGCATTGGTAATGTCCTCCCTCAGTGTAACTCTCTACATTAATATTCATACCGTGAATTCAGATGTCAGTTGCCAATAAACTTCAGCGTGATTAATCCCGGATTACCTGATTTCGCTATCGGAATCACAGGAGAGGTGATGCAATAGAATAAGCCGTTCGACTCTCAAAGCAGGTGGTATCGTTCTTGAACTATTTGACAATCGATATTCAAATTCATATATCAATTTAAGGTGCCGTCAATAAATTGTATACTAATGTGTTTCCCTAAACACGTAGCTATGCTCTCGATACTGCGTGTTAGCTCCTCGAACGGTAAGGCATTCGGTTAAACGTTTCACTCTATAGGAATTTGTAACGATGTCACACGCTGTGACGCTCTATATCAATATTCAATCCGCGGATTAAGGTACCTATTCCCAATACTGTACAGCACATTCACGCCCGGAATATCCCGTTTGACATTCGGATTCACAGAATGGATGAAGCTATTGACTTAGCCGTTCGTCCCTCACAGACGGCGGTAAAGTTCTCGCACGGTTTGGCGATCCATGTTAATATTCAAACTGTGACATAAGGTTTCTATTGCCAATACTGTTCGGCAGATTTACACCCGGAACACCTTGTTTGACTCTCGGAATCGCAGGATGGGAAAGTTACTGACTAAGCCGGTCGCCTCTCACAGAAGGTGGCAACGTCCTTGAGCGGCTTGAGCATAGACCTTCTAATTCGTACATGAAGTTTAGGTGCTCGTCACTGAAATGAGTATTAATTTTTTTATGGGAACCCGAACTTATGCT
>NIJG01003372.1:0-13446 GCA_002201625.1 Euglossa dilemma
CTAAGATATTTCCTAATTTGATCCTCTGAACACGATGTTATACGCTCGACACAGCGGGTTAGTTTTTTTAGAGTGAAAGGCTTACTTAACAGTTTCAATCTACACCAACAGGTAATGGTCTTCAACGGCTTGCCGGCCAGCTTTGATATTCCAACCGTGATTTAAGATGACTATGGCCAATACTATTCAGCGAGTTTTCAATTGGGATATCTGGTTTGACTTTCGGAATGGTGGAATAGCTGAAGCAATTGACGTAGCCGTCCGACTCTTGTAGAAGGTGGATAAGGTCTCGACAGGTATAAAACACGATCATCAAGTTCATACATGAAATTTAGGTGCCCGACATTGAAATGTATAGCAACTCTGCCATCTGAACACGATGCTATACTCTCGATACAGAGGGTTAATTTTTCGGAGGGTAAGGTCTTCGGTGAAACGTTTGACACTATACCAATGGGTAACGATCAAAAAAGAATAGACGCTCTACTTTAATGTTTATGCCAGAAATAGGATGTCGAATGCCAATGCAGAACATCAGATTTACTTCCGGAATTCCTCGATTGACTTTCGGAATCGCAGGATAAGGTGGAGCTATTAACATAACATTTCGACGCTCAAAGAAGGTGGTAACGTTCCCGAATGATTTGACACTCGATCTTCAAATTCATACATGAAATTAAGGTGCATGGTACTATAACCTATACTAATACGTCCCTCTGAAGACCGTGATATACTCTCGATGCTGCGGGTTAGGGTTTCGGAAGGTAAAGCCAAAGGTAAAACGTTTGACTCTGTTGCAATATGTATCGTTCCACGTCGGTTTCAACCTGTACTTTAATATATATATAACATGAATTAGCTTGTCTAGTTCCAATACTGCATTTCGGCCTTTGTCGCGGAACATATGGTTTGTCTCTGGGAACCATAGGATTGGTGAAACTATTGGCGTAGCTGTGGGACCCTCAAATGAGGTGGCAACGTCTATAACGGTTTGACCCTCGGTCATCTAAGCCTAACATGATATTATGGCCTCTATCGCAAAAATGTAGACAAATGTGTTTCTCTGAACTCGAAGCTGTTCTCTCGATGCAGCCGGTTAACACCAAGGAAGGCAAGCCCTTCGTTGAAAAGTTTAACTCTAAACAAATACGTAAAGTTCTTCCACGTTCTGACTCTCTACTGTATTGTTCATGGCGTGAATGAAGGTGTCTATTGCCAAAACTATTTATCGTTTTTAATCCCGGTGTACAAGGTTTGTCTCACGGTGCGACAGGATTGCTGAAGCAACTGACATGTCCGTTCGACTGTCAAAGAAGCAATTGTGTTGGCTGTTCAAATATCAAAGATAGTGGTCGCGATCTCGAACTGTTTGACACTGGATTTTCGTGTTCACATATGATACTAAGGTGCCCGTCACTAAAGCGTAGACTCACATGTTTCCCTGAACACGAAGATATACCCTCGATACAGCGGGATAGCTTCACGCAAGGCGAGGTCTTCGGTAAACGGATTGACTCTATGCGAATAGGTAAAGTTCTACAACGGATTGATACTCTGCATTAATATTTACAATGTGAAATAAGCTGTCCACTGCCAATACTGTTCTGCGGATTAGTTCAGGAATCTCTGATATTACTCTCGGGATGACTGGATAGGTGAAAATATTAACTTAGCCGTCCGAATCTCATAGAAGGTGGTAACGGTCTCGGAAGTTTTGACGCCCGATCCTTTAATTCATACGTGGAGTTAAGGTGCCCGTCAGTGAAATGAATACTAATCTGTTTCGCTTAAAACGAAGCGAGCCAATCTCTGCAGCCGGTAATGTTCTTGGAAGGTAAGGTAATCTGTACAAGGAATGACTTTATACCAACCTGTAATGTTCACCGACGATTTGACTCGCTACCTTAGTGTTCACAGCGTGAATTATGTTGCCCACTGCCAAAACTGCTACGCCGCTGTACTCCTGGCATACCAAGTTCTACACTACGGAATCACAGGATAACTGAATCTATTGACTCAGGCGTTCGACATCCAAACACGGTGGGATCGATCTCGGACGGTTTGACACTCGATCATCTAATTCGTACATGTAGTTAAGGTGCCCGTCACTGAAATGAGTACTAATTTCGTTCTCTGAACACGAACTTATTCTCTCGATGAAGCCGGTGATGTTCCCGGTAGGTAAGGTCTTTGGTAAAGAGTTTGACTTCATATCACTTGGTAAAGTTCTCAAACGCTTTGACGCCCTATTTCAATATTCGAACCGTGACTTAAGGTGTCTATTGCCAAAACTCATCAGTGGACTTACTACCAGAATACCTGGTTCTACTCACCGAACTACAGGAAATTTGAAGCTATTGACATAGCTGTTCGACCTTCATCGAAGGTGATAACTTTCTCGAAAGGTTTGACCCTCGACCTTCATATTCATAGATGAATTTCAGGTGTGCTTCTGCTATTATGTCTACTAGTTGGTTTCCGTGGGCAGTAAGCGTTACACTCGCTACTGCGGATTAGGTTCTAGGAAGGTAATGTATTTGGTAACGATAATGACGCTATACCAGTTCGTATTGTTCTCCGACAGATTCACTCACTACTTTAGCATCCGTACCGTGAATTAATGTGTCCATTGCCAATACCATTCAGCGAATTTTCAATTGGGATATCTGGTTTGACTTTCGGAATCGTAGGATAGCTGAAGCAATTGACTCAGACGTTCGACTTTTGTGGAAGGTGCTAACGGTCTCGACAGGTATGATGCCCGTTCTTCAAATTCATACAAGAAATTAAGGTGCCCATCATTAAATTGTATAGCAATTCTCCTTTCTGAACAGGATGTTACACCCTCGATACGGAGGGTTTGTCCCTCATCGGAGGGTAAGGTCTTCGGTGAAACGTTTGACACTATACCAATGGGTAACGCTCTAAAAAGGTTCGACGCTCTACTTTAATGTTTATGCCAGAAATAGGATGTCGAATGCCAATGCAGAACATCAGATTTACTTCCGGAATACCTGATTCGATGATCGGGAGCGTAGGATAAGAGACGCTATTCACGTAGACGTGCGATTCTCCAACAGATGGTATAGTTCGCGAACGGTTTGATCCTCCATCTTCTAATTCATAAATGAAGTTAAGGTGCTCGTCACTAGAATGTATACTATTTCGCACCCCTGAACACTCATTTTTTGCTCTCGATACTTTATGGGTTTATGGGCGGGTAAGGCATTCTGTACGAAGTTTGACCCTACACGCATGGGTAAAAGTCTACATCGGCCCGGCAGCCTGCTTTAATATCCCAACAGTGATTCAAGGTGTCTATTGTCATAATTCTGAAGCGGACCTACGCCCAGAATACCTACTTTGGCTCTCGGAATCGCAGGATATGTAGAGCTATTTACATGGGCGTTCGACACACGCAGAAGTGGGTATTGTTCTGGAACTGTTTGACCCTCGATCATTTAATTGATACATGATGTTAAGCTGCTCATCCTGAACTGAGGACTAATTACTTTGTCTGAACATGAATTTTTACCCTCGGATCGGCCAGTTTGCTTCACCGAAAGTAAGGCCTTCGGTAAAGTGTTAGACTTTATACCAATTGACATCGCTCTAAAACGCTTTGACGCTCTACTTTATTATTCAATCCGTGATCTAAGGTTTCAATTGCAAAAACTCTTCAGGGGAATTATTCTCGGTTTTCCGGGATTGCCCCACGGAATAACGGGATAGGTGAACCTACTGACATATCCGCTCGACTATCAAAGTGAGGGGGAACGTTCTCAGACGGTGTGACTCTCTATTTTAACATTCATCCGTGAAATAAGGAAATTATTGCCAATACGGTTCAGCGCAATTTTTTCCCGGAATACCTCGTTTGAATATCGAAACCACCGGATAGGTGAATCTGTTGCCTTAGCCGTTTGGCTTCTCACAGTGGGTGGCAACGTTCTTATGCGATTTGATGATCGATCTTCTATATCGTACATGACAGTAAGGTGCGCGACACTAGAGTCTATCTTCATTTGTTTCGCTGATTGCACTGTTATGCTCTACATACAGAGGGTTAGTTTCAAGAAAGATATGGCCGTCGGTAAATGGTTTGAGTCTACGTCAATATGTTACGTCCTACAACGGTTACACACTGTACTTTAATGCTCATACCATCAATTAGGGTATCTATAACCAGTTCGCCTCAGCGGATTTACTCCCGGGCAGGAGATTGGTCTCTCGGAATCACAGGATAAATGAAGCTATTGTCTGAATAGTTCGACTCTCAACGGAAGTGGGTATGTTCTCGAAAGATCTGACACTCGAACGTCTAATTCATACATGAAATTATTCTGCCAGTCACTAACATGTATACTAATTTAGTCCTCTGAACACGAAGATATAATCAAGATACAGCTAGTTCTCTTTCCTGAAGGTTAGGCCTTCGGTCAAAAATTTCACTCTGTACCAATAAGGAGCATTCAACAACGTTTTGACGCTGTACTTTAATATTTATGCCGCGAGATAGGGTGTCTGATGCCTATAATATAAAAAGTATTTATTCCCGGAATACCTGGTTTGACTTTCGGAATCACAGGATAGGTGAATCGAGTGATATAGCTGTTCGTCTCGTAACGGAGGTGGTAACATTCTCGAACCGATTGACGCTCGATCTTCTAATTCATTCATGAAATTAAGGTCTCAATCACCACAACCTTTACATATTTGTTTCTGTTCACACTAAGCATCACAATCTCTGCAGCTGGACAGTTTATCGGTAGGTATGTTATTTGATTAAACGATTGACTTTATATGAACTGGTAACATTCTCTAACGGTTTGACGACCTAATTTAATATTCAAACCGTGAATTAAGGTCTCCAATGCCAATAATGTGCAGCAGATTTACTCCCGGATTACCTGGTTTGACAATCGGAATCGCAGGATAGGTAAAGCTATTGACTTAGCCGCTCGAATCTCAAGGATGGTGGTAACGTTACCGAACGATTTGAGCATCGATCTTCTAATTCATTCATAAAATTAAGGAGCCCATCGCTAAAATGTAAACTAATTTGTTTCCCTTTGCACGTAGTTATACTCTCGATGCACCTGGATCGGTCCTTGGTGGGTTATGTCTTCGGTGAATCTCTTGACATTATACTAATACGTAACGATCTACAAAGGATCGACTCTGTTCCTTAATATTCAAACCATGAATTAAGGTGTACATTGCCAATAGTGTACAGTTTATTGACTCTTGGAACGCCTGGTTTGTCGTTCGGAATCTCAGTATTGCTGAAGCTTTTCACTCGGTCGATCGTCTGCCACAGAAGGTAGCATCGTTCTGGAACAATTTGGCACTCGATCTGCTAATACATGAAGTTAAGGTGTCGCCACTGAAATGAATACTAATTTCTTTCTATGAACACAAAGTTATACTCTCCATACAGCGAATTTGGTCCATGGAAGGTAAGGCCTTCGGTGAAAAGTTGGACACTACCAATGGGTAACGTCACTCAACTCATTGACTCTGTACTCTTATAATTATCCCGAGAAATAGTGTACCTAGTGCGACACGGATCAGGTCACTTCTCCCGGAATACCTTGATTGTCTCTCGGTATCACAGGAGCGGTGATGCTACTGACTTTGCTGTTCGACACTTGATGAAGGTGGAAACGTTCTGGAATGGTTTGACCCACGATCTTTATAGTTCAAACATGAAATTAAGGTGTCTGCGACTAAAACGCCTACTAATTTGCTCCTCCGTACACGATGTTATACTCTCGATACAGAGGGCAAGCTTCTCTAAGATGGGGCATTCGGTAAAAGGAATGAATGAATCCAAATTTGTAACGTGCCACAACGGTTTGGCGCTGTACATTATAATCAAACCGTGACATAAGGTGTTTAGTGGGCATAGAGTTCAGCGGATTTGTTCCCGGAATACCAGATTTATCACTTGAAATCATTTCAGGACAGGTAAAACTATACATTTAGCTGTGCGACTCTCAAGGAAGTTGGAAACGTTCTGGAAGAGCTTGCCTCGTGACCTTCCAATTCATGCATGAAGTTACGGCGCCCGTCACTAAAATGTATACTAATTCCATCCACTGAACACGAAGTTACACCCTCGGTGCAGGGGGTGAGCTTCGCGGAAAGTACGGCCGATTTATTCCTGGAATACCTGGTTTGACCCACGGCATCACAGGAGAGGTGAAGCTGTTGACTTAGATCTTCAACTCTCGAAGAAAATGCTAACGTACTCGCGACGGTTTAACCCTCGATTTTCCTATTAATATATGAAAATAAGGTGTCCGACTGTTAAAATATCTACTAACTTGTTTCCGTGAGCGCTAAGCAAGACGCTCGCTGCAGCTCGTTAGGTCCTATGATAGAAAGGTATTAGTTAATATTATTTCTTCATACCAATATACCTCTTCGGTGGGTATCGTCTTTGGTAAAGCGTTTGACTTTATATCAATTGGTAACGTTCACAAACGGTTCGACGATCTATATTAATATTCACTCCCTGTATTAAGGGGTCTATTGCCAATACGGCACAGGGCATTTCCTCCCGGAATACCTGCTTTGACTCTCGGAATCACAGGATTGGTCAAGCTATTGACGTAGCCGTTGGTCTCTCACAGATGGTGGCATCGTTCTCGTGTGGTTTGACCATCGAACTTCCAATTCATAGATAACGTTAAGGCGCCCGTCACTGAAATTAATACTAATTTCTATCTCGAAGTTACACTATCGTTGAAGTGGGTGATGTTCGTGGAGGGTATGGAATCCGGAAAAGGGTTAAATAGGTAACATTCTACAACGGTTTGACGCCCCACTTTAATATTCCTACCGTGAAATAGCGTGTCCGGCGGTATTACTGCTCCATGGATCGACTCCCGGAATACCTAGACTGACGCTTGGAACCAAAGGACAGGTGTAGCTATTGATTGAGCTGTGCGACTCTCGAATAGGATGGTAACGAACTCGCACGGTTTAACCCTTCATATGCCTATTCCAACAAGAAAACAAAGTTTCGGCGTGCTAAAATGACTACTAATTTGGTCACGTGAAATCTAAGCAAGTCAATCGCTACAGCGTATTGGGATCTCGGGAGGTATGGTATTGGGTAAAGTAATAACATTATACCCATTCGTAATGTACACAGACGGATTGAATCTCTAGCCTAATATTCATAGTGTGAAATATACTGCCTATCGCCAATACTCTCCAGCTGATTTATTCCAGGATTACCTGGTCCGATTTTCGGAATCACAAAGTAGGTGATGTTGTTGACAGTCGTTCTACTCTAAAAAAGGATGGCAACCTTCTCGCACGGGTGGACACAAGAACTTCTAATTCCTACATGAAATTTAGGTGCCCCCAACTAACGTGTATACAAATGTGTTTCACTGGTCACGATGTTATACTCTCGATACGGCGGATTAGATGTTCGGAACGTAAGGTCTTCAGTATCACGTTTGACCTCATACTAGATGGTGTCGATCTCTAATGGAGTGACGCTCTACTTTAATGTTAAACCCGTAACTTCAGGTGTCCATTTGCCAATACTGGTCTGCTAATTTTCGCCGGGAATACCTGGTGTGACTCCCGGAATCATACGATAGGTGAAGCTAACAAATAAGGCATTCGATTCTCAACTAAGGTGCAAACGCTATCGAGCGGATTTCCTCTCGATCTTCTAATTCAATCATGAAATTAAGGTGCCCGTCACTAATATGTGTATTAATTTATTCCTCCGTACATGATGTTATTCTCCCGATACAGGGGGGTTGCCTTTCGGAGGGTAAGGTCTTAAGTAAGACGTTTGACTTTATACCAATTGGTAACGATCACAACATTATTGATGCTCCACTTTAACATTCAAGATGTGAATTATGTTGTCGAATTCCAATCCTGTTCAGTGGATTTACTCCCGGAATGCCTGGTTAGACTAACGGAACCACATTCTAGGTGAAGCTATTGGCATATCCGATTGAATTCGGGTGGAATCGTTCCCTAACGGGTTGACACTCGATCTTCTAAGCAGTGCATGCAATTGTGGTGCCCGTCACTAAAATTTATACCAACTTGCTTCTCTCAATACGAAGTTGCACTCCCAATACGGCGGGTTAGCTTCTCGGAAGGTACGGCCTACGGTAAAAAGTTTAACACCATACGAATAGGTATCGTTCTGCATCGGTTCGACTCTTTCGTCTACTGACGTAGCCGTTTGTCTCCCAAAGATGGTGGTCACGTTCCCGATCGGTTTGACACTCGACATTCTATTTCATATAGGAAATTAGTGTGCCGACACTAAAATTGATACTACTTGACCTTTCTGAACCCTAAGTTATACTCTTGATAGAGCGGCTTTGCTTCTCTGTTGGTAAGTCCTTCCGTTAAGTTTTGACTATATAGCAATAGGTAACGTTCTAAAATGGATTGACGACCTACTTTGATGTTAAATCCATGAACTAAGGTGCCAATTACCAATACTATGCACCGGATAGACTAACGGAATACATGGTTAGACTCTGGGAACCACAGGATAGGTGATGCTATTGACATAGCTGTGTGATTGTCAAGGAAGGTGATAACGATCTCAAGCAGTTTGACGAACGATCGTCGTATTGGTGCGGGCAATTAAGGTGCGGGTCACTAAATTATATATTTCTTTGATTCGCTGAATACTAAATTATACTCTCGACACAGCCGATATATTCTGGGTCGGTATGGACTTCGGTAAAGTACTTGAATTTGTTTATCAACAGGTTACGTTCTCAAACGGTTTGTCGATCTACATTAATATTCAAACCGTTAATTAGGGTGTCCGTTGCGAATAGTGTACTGCGGATTGACTCCCGATATATCTGGATTAATTATCGGAATAACAGGATGTATGTAGCGATTGACTTAGCTGTAAGACGCTCAATGAAGGTAGTAATGTTCTCGAGCGCTTTGACTCTCGAAGTTAATATTTATACACAAAAAGGTGTTGTTCGTCCGCTAAAATGACTACTAACTTGTTTCCGTGAGCAGAAAGCATGGTAATCGATACAGCGGGTTATATTCTTGGAAGATTTGGTACCCGATATGATGTATGACGTTATAACAATTGGTAACTTTCTCAAAAAGTTTGACGCTCTACTTTGATATACAAACTGTGAATTAAGCTATACATTCCGAATACTGTTCAGCAGATTTACTCCTGGAATGCCAGGCTTGACTCTCGAAATCACAACTATATGTGAAGCGATTGACTCAGCCGATCGAAAATCAAAGATGGTGGTAACGTTCTCGAGCGGGTTGACACCTGATCTTCTAATTCGTACATGAAATTATGATGCCCATCAATAAAATGTAAACTAATGTAGTATACTCTGTAGTATACTCTGAGTACGAAGTCATACTCTCGATTCAGCTGGTTAGGCATGTCGGACTGTAAGGCAGTCGGTAAGAAGTTTATCTTTATACAAATTGTTTACGTTATATCTGGTTTCGCTTTGTACTTCCGTATTTATGCCGTGAATTATGGTGCCCCTTGTCAATACTATTCAGCGGATTTACACCCGGAATGCCCGGTTTCACAATCCGAGTCACTGGACAGGTGACGCTATTTGCTTATCTTTGCGACACTCAAGAAGGTTGGTAACGTTCTCCGGCGGCTTGACTCTCGACCTTCTAATTCATACATGAAATTATGGTGGCCGTCTCCAAAATGAGTACTGATTTGTTTCTCTGAACATGATGTTATACCCTCGATACACTGGGTTAGGTTTTCGGAGGGTAATGTTTCTGTAAATATTTCAACTCTGCACCAATATGTAACGCTCACATACGGTTTGAAGCTATACTTCAATATTCAAACCGTGAATTATGGTACTTTCTGCCAATACCATTCAGCGGATTTACACCTGGAATACCAGGTTTGGCTGTCGGAATGACAGGAATGGTGAAACTATTGTCTTAGCGTTTCATCTCAGAAAGAAGGTGGTACCTTTCACTAGCGGTTTGACTCACGATTTACGTATTTATTCATGGAAATGTGGTGCCCGTTTGCTAGCATGTCTACTATTTGGTTTCCGTGAACATTAAGCAAGACACACGCTGCAGCGCGTTAGGCTCGCGGAAGGTAAGGAATTCTGTAAAAAGAATGACTTCATACGAATAGGTAATATTCTTCAGCGGTTTGACGCTTAACGTTAATAATCAATCCGTGAATTAAGGTGCCTATAGCCAATACAGTTCAGCGGATTGACCCCCGGAGTACCTGGTTTGACTAACGAAATACCAGGACCGGTGAAGTTATTAACATAGCCCTTTGACTCTCAGGGATGGTGGAAATATCCTCGAACGGTTTCACCATCGGTAATCCAATAACAAGGATTTAATGAACCGTCAGTAAAATATATACTAATGTGTTTCCCTAGACACGAAGTTATACTCTCGATACGGCGATTTGGCTTCTCGGCCCGTAAGGTTTCGGTAAAGGGGTTGAATTTATACCAATAGATGACGTTCTCAAACGGCTTCACGATCTACTTTAATATTCAAACTGTGATTAAAGGTGTCAGTTGAGAATAGCGGACAGCGGATTGACTCCCGGAATAACTCCCTGGTGTCAAACTAGGTATTCCGGGAGTAAGTCCACTGAACAGTATGGGTAATAGACATCTTAATTCACGGCTTCAATTTTAAAATATAGCGTCGAACCGTATGAGAACCTTCACAATTACTACAAAGCCAAACGTTTTACCGAAGTCCTGGTGATCCGAAAAATTAACCCGCTGTATCGAGAGTATAACTTCGTATTCAGAAAAAGAAATCAGTATTTATTCCAGTGACGTGCACCATAGCTTCATGTATGAAGTAATAGTTCGAGGCTCAAACCTCTTGAGAACGTTGCCACCATCGGTGAGAGACGAACGGCTAAGTCTATAGCTTCTCCTATCCTGTGAATCTGAGAGCAAACCAGCTATTCCGGGTGTAAATCCGCTGAACAGGATTTTTAATAGACACCTTAATTAACGGCTTGAATTTCAAAATAAAGCGTGAAACCGTTTGCGAAAGGTACCAATTTATATAAAGTCAAATGCCTTGCCGAAGTCCATACCCTCCGAAAATCTAACCCGCTGTTTCGGAAATATAACTTCGGGTTCAGAGAAAGAAATTAGTATACATTTCAGTGGTGGGCACTTAAACTTCATGTATGATTTAGAAGATCGAGGGCCAAACCGTCGAAGAACGTTAATACCTTCTTTGAGAGACCAACGGCTGAGTCATTAGCTTCACCTCTTCCGTGGTTTCGAGAGTCACGCTAGGTATATCACGAATCAATCCGCTGTACACAATTGGCAATGGACATCTTAATTCACGCTTTCAATATTACAGTAGAGCGTGAATCGATTTGAGAGTGTTACCAGATGATATAATGACAAATCCTTTACGGAAGACAATACCCTCCAATGAACTAACCCTCTGCATCTATAGTGTAACATCGTGTGCAGAAGGGAGAATTGCTATAAATTTTAATGACGGGCACCTTAATTTCATGAATGAATTTGAATATCAGGTCTCATACCTGTCGAAACCATTACCACCTTCTATAAGAGTCGAACGGCTAAGTCAACTGCTTCAGCTATCCCACGATACAGAAAGTCAAACGAGATATCCCAGTTGAAAATTCGCTAAATCATATTGGCAATAGACACGTTAAATCACGGTTTGAATATCGAAGAAGGCCGGCGAGCCGTTGAAGACCATTACCTACTGGTGTATAGTGAAATTGTTTACAGAAGCCTTTCCCTCTGAAAAACGAACCCGCTGCGTCGAGCGTATATCATCGATTTCTGAGAAACAAGTTAGTAAACACCTTAGTGACGGCCACTTTAATTTCATCTATGAATTACAAGATCAAGGGTCAAACAGTTCGAGAACATAACCACAGTCTTTGAGATTCGAATGGCTAAGCTTATGGCGCCACCTATCCTGTTATTCCATGGCGAAACCAGGTAATCTGTGAGTAAATTCGCTTGGCAGTATAGGCAATAGACACCCCAATTCACGGCACGAGTGCTGAAGTTCAGTGTCAAGCCGATGTGGAACGTTACTTATTGGTATGGAGTCAAACTTCTTACCGACGGCCTTACCTTCTGACAAGCAAACTGGCCGCTTCGAAAGTACAACTTCGTCATCAGAGAAGAAAGTTAGTACACATTTTGGGCACCTTAATTTCATCTGTCGAATATAAAGTTCGAGGGTCAAGCCGTGCGAGAACGTTTCCACCTTCTTTGACGATCGGACAACTATGTCATAGCTACACCTACCATTCCGAATGTCAAACTCAGTATGCTGGGTGAAAATCCGCGACACAGTTTTGGCACTAAGCCCCATAATTCACGAATTGAATATTAATGTAGAGTGTCAAATCGTTTTCGAACGTTACCAATTGGTATGAAGGCATTCTTTTTACCGAATGCCTTACCGTTCGTGAAGCTAGCGCGTTGTATCGAGAGAATCACTTCGTGTTAACAGAAATAAATTAGTATACATTCCACTGACGGCACCGTAATTTGATGTATGAATTAGAAGATCCAGGGTTCAGCCCGTCGAAATCATTACCACCTTGTTTGGGAGACGAACGGATAAACCAATACCTTCACCTATCATGTGATACCTGGAGACAAACGAGTTGCTCCAGGTGTAAATCCGCTTTACAGTATTAGCACTAGACAGCCTATTTCACGGGATGAATGTTAAAGTACAGAGACAATGTGTGGTAGAACGTCACGTATTAGAATAGGGACAGTCGTTTCACCGAAAGCCTTACCTCGCGCGTAGTCCAAACCGCCGTAGGGAGTGCCATGTTTAATGTTCATGCAAACATATAAATTGACATTTTGGAGGCGCGCAGCTTAATTTCTTGTACGAATATGAAGATCGTGAGTCAATCCATCCGAGAACGTTAGCACCTTCTCCGAGAGTCGAACGCCCATGTCGATAGCCTCTACTATCCTGTGATTCGGAAAGTGAATCCAGGCATTCCGGGAGTAAATTAGTTGAAATGTAGCGACAATAGACTCCTCGATTCACGGTTTGGTAGTTAATGTAGGGAGTTAAACCGTCGGCACACATTACCAGTTGGTACACAATCAAATCATTATCCGTAGGCCGTAACTTCCGAGAAGCCAACCCGCAGTATAGAGAGCATAACTTCGTATGAAGGGAAGCAAACCAGTATACACTTTAGCCACGGGCACCTTAATTTCAGGTATGAACTATATACATCGAGGACCAAACTGTTCGAGATCGATACCGCCATCTTTGAGAGTCGAATGGCAAGGTGAATATCTTCACCTCTCCAGACAATCAAAGAGACAAACCAGGTTTTCCGGGAGTAAATCCGTTGCAATGTATCGGCAATAGAAACCTTACTTCACAGCATGAATT
>NIJG01003381.1:0-12553 GCA_002201625.1 Euglossa dilemma
TTAGAAACAGTCACCGTAATTTAATGAATGAAATACATGATCGAGTGTCTGGCCGTTCGATAACGTTAGCACCTTAGTTGAGAGTCGTTCGGCTAAGTCAATAGCTCCACTTATCCTGTGATTCCGTCAGGCAAACCGGCATATCGGATGTAAATCGGTGGTAGCGAATTGGCCTTGGTCACCCTATTTCACAGTAAAGGTATCAACCTGCAAAGTTAGACATTTGTAGACCGTTACATATTTGTGTTAATTCCAATTTTTCCAGATGGCCTTACATTCCGAGAAGCTAACAAGCTGTATTGAGATATTATCTTCGTATTCAGTGTCGCAAATTAGTATTCATTTCTTTGACGGGCAACAGAACTTCGTGTATGAATTAAAAGGTCGAGTGTCCAATCGTTCGAGACCGTTACCACCGTCTATGGGATTCGAAAGGCTAAGTCAACAGCTTCAGCTATCCTGCGATTCTAAGTGTCAAACGAGGTACTCTGGGAGTAAATGCGCTGAACGTTGTTGGCAATAGACATCTTAATACCCGGTATACATATTAAAGCAGACCTTCATACCGCTGTAGAGCTATACCTATTGGTATAGAATCAAACTATTTCCCGAAAGCCTTACCGTTCGATAAGATAACCCACCGCATTGGGTGTATAGCTACGTGTTTAGGGGAACGCATTAGAATACAATTTATTGACGAGCACATTCACTTCGTGTATGTATTAGAGGATGGAGAGTCAAAGCGTTCGAGAACCTTACCAACGTCTGTGAAAGACGAACGGCTCAGTCAATACCTTCAGTTATCGTGCGATGCGGAGATGCAAGCCAGGTATTCCGGGAGTAAGCGCGCAGAAGGGTTTCGCAATAGACACCTTTATTCAGAGTTTGCATATTGAAGTATAGTGTGAAGCCGTTAGTGAGCGTTACCAATTTTTATAAATTCCAAGGGTTTTCCATAGGCCGCAGCTTCCGCGAACCTCGCCCGCTTCATCAGGAGTACAATTTCGTCCTAAGAAAAACACATTAGTATACACTTTAGTGACGAGCACATTAATTTCGAGTATGAATTAGACGACCGAGAGTCAAACCGTTGGAGAACGATACCACCTTATTTGAGAGTCGAGGGTTTAAGGCAATAGCATCACCAATCCTGTTATTCCGAGAGTCAGACCACATAATCCGAGGGCAAATGCGCTGCAGAGTATTGGCAATAGATACCTCTCCTCGGGGACTGAATATTAAAATATGGCGTTACACCGTGTGAGAACGTTACTTATTGGTATAATGTCAAACATTCTACCGAATTCCTTACCGTCCGAGAAGCTAACCCGCCGCATCGAGAGTATAGCTGCTTCTTTAGGGAAACCCATTAGTATAAAATTTATGGACATCACGTTAAGTTCATGTATGAGTTAGAAGATCGAGGGTCAAACCGTTCGAGAACTTTGCCACTTTCTGTGAGAGACGAATGGTTAACTCAATAGCTTCACCTATCCTGTGATTCCGAGACACATACCAGGTTTTCGGACAGTGAAACCGCTGAGCATTATTGGCAATTGACGCTTTAATTCTCGGTTTTAATGTTAAACTAGAGCGTCAATCCGTTTGAGAACGTTACCAATTGGTATAAAGTCAAACGTTCTACAGTAGGCCGTTCCGTCCGCGAAACTCATCCGCTTCATCGAGAGTATAGCTTCCCTTTCAGAGAAATAAATTGGCATTCATTTCAGTGACGGGCACCTTAACTTCACGAATGAATTAGAAGGTAGAGGGTTAAACCGCTCCAGAATTATACCACCTTCTTTGAGAGACGAACGGCAAAGTCAATAGCGTCACATATTCCAAGATTTCAGAAATCAAACCATGTATTCCGAGTGAAAACCTGCCGAACAATGTTGGCAAGGGGCACCTTAATTCATGGCTGATTATTAACGAAAGCGACAAACCGTTGCAGAATGTAACCTATTCGTAAAACGCCATTCGTTTCACCTAATACCTTCCCATCCTAGAACCTAACCCGCTGAAGCGAATGTCATGCTTAGTACTCCCGGAAACAAATGAGTAGACATTATAGCAGAAGCACGCCTCATTTTCATATATGAACCAGGAGATCGAGAGTCTACCGTTCGAGAACGTTACCGGCCTCTCTGTGAGTCGAACGGATAAGGCTATAGCTCCACCTATCCTGTGATTCCGAGAGTCAAACACGTTATGCTGGATGTTATTCCGTGGCACAGCTTTGGCCCTATGCACCTTAATTCACGGCGTGAATATTAAGGTAGAGAGTCAAATCGCTTGCGAACGTTACCAATTGGAATGAAGACATTCTTTTTACCAAATGCCTTACCTTTCGAGAACCTAACTCGCTCTTGCGAGTGTCTTTATTAATGTTCGCGGAAACAAATTAGTAGACATGATAACAGACGGGCACCGAATTTTCATGAATAAATGGTTAAATGGAGAGTCAAACCGCTAGAAAACAATACCACCTTTTTGGGCGCCTAACGGCTAAGCCAGTAGCTTCACGCATCTTGTCATACCGAGAATCAAACCATGCATTACGGGAGTAAATCCAGCTAAGAGACTTAGCATTACGCACCCTTTTTCACAGTCGAAGTATTAAAGTACAGAGCATTCGTTTGAGAACGATTCCAGTGTGAATATATTCAAACGTTTTACTGAATCCTTTACACTCCGAAAGCCAAACGCATTATATCGAGTGTATGACTTCGTGTTCAGAGAAACAAATTAGTACACAATTTAGTGACGGCCACCTTAATCTTATCTACGAATCAGATGGTCGAGTGTCAAACCGTTCGAGAACGTTACCGCCTTGTCTGAGATACGAACGGCTAAGTCAAAAACTTCACGTTTCCATCTATTCCGTTGGATCATTCAGGTATTCCGAAGGTCAATATGCTGCACACTATTGCGAATGGACGCCTTAATTCGCAGTTTGAATATGAAACTAGAGCGCGAAACCGTTTGAAAACGTTACCAAATTGTATAAAGTCAAATGTATTGTCGAAGACTTTACCCTACATGAACCTAATCCGCTGTGTCGAGAGTATAAACCTGTGACCAGGGAAATAAAATTGTGTACATTTTAGTAACGCGCACCTTAATTTTGTGCATGAATTAGAAGATGTAGTGTCAAACCATTCGAGAACGTAGTCACCTTGCTGGAGAGTCGAGCGCCTGAGTCAATAGCTTCAGTTATCCAGTGTTTCCGTAGTGTCAAACTTGGTATGCTAGAAGTACATCCGCAGTACATTGTTTGGCAATGGACACCTTAATTCGCTGTTTCAATATTAAAGTAGAATATGAATCAGCTTGAGAACGTTACCGATTATTATAATATCAAAAGTTTTACCGAACACCTCACCCTCCGAGAACCTATCCCGCTGTATCGACAGTATAACTTCGTGATCAGAGATACAAATCAGTATTCGTTTCAGTAACGGGCACATTAACTTCATTTATGGATTAGAAGATAGAAGGGTCAAACAGTTCGGGAACATTACAACCGTCATTAAGATTCAAACGGCTAAGTCAAAAGCTACACCTATCCTGTCATTCCGAGAGAAAAACCTGGCATTCCTTGAGTAAATCCGCTGAACATTACTGGCAACTGACACCTCAATTCTCTATTTGATTGTTAAGGTATAGCGTCAAACCGTTTA
The DNA here is from genome assembly GCA_002201625.1 of Euglossa dilemma. Taxonomy (NCBI): domain Eukaryota; kingdom Metazoa; phylum Arthropoda; class Insecta; order Hymenoptera; family Apidae; genus Euglossa; species Euglossa dilemma. The sequence goes on from NIJG01003381.1 coordinate 3,684, forward strand.
AGTTCGTTACCAGCTGCTATAAATTCATACGATTTACCGAAAGTATTACCGCCCGAGAAGCTAAATCGCCATATCGGGAATATAACTTCGTGTTTATGGTAACATATTATTATACATTTTAGTGATGGATCATTAAACTCATGTATGAATTGGAAGATCGAAGGCTAAACCGTTCGATAGCGGTACCACTTTCTTTGAGACACGTACGGCGGAGTAAATAGCTTCACATTTTCATGTGATTTCGATAGTCAAACCTGGTATTCCAGGCTCAAGTGTGCTGAACAGTATTGGCAATGGACACATTAACCCACGGTATGGATATTAAAGTAGCGAGTCATACCGTCCGAGAACATTACAAATTGCTATTGAGTCATACTTTTCACATATTGGCAGCGTGAATAGCTTTACCTCTACTTGTAACACCGAGAGTCAAGCCTGCTATTCCAGAAGTAAATCGACTGAAACGCATTGGCAATAAACATCTTGATTCACGGTTTAAATATTAAAGTAGGGAGTCAGTCCGTTGGAGATCATAACCAATTCTTATAAAGTAATAACCATACCATCCTTTAACTTAACCCTCAGTGTCAAGAGTCGTGCTATGTGCTCGTGGAATGAATTTAGTAGACCTTTAAGCAGACGCACAGCATTTTCATGTATGACAAGCACAATCGAGAGTCAAACCGTACGAGAACGATCCCACCTACTTTGAAAGTCGCACATCTATGTCAAGAGCTTGACCAATCCTATGAGTGCGAGAGTCAGACAGCGTATTCAAGGCGTGAATGCGCGAAATGATATTGGCAAAAGTCTCCGTAGTTCACGGCATGAATATTTACGTTAAGAGACAAGCCGACGGAGATCATTAGCACATGGTATAAAGTCATTATTTGAAACGTATACCATACATTACGTGAACGCAAGCCACCATAATGATTATCTTGTTTCGCGTACACAGGAACGAATTAGTAGACATTGTAGCAGGAGCACACCTTATTTTTATATATGAATTAGAAGATCGTGTGTGAAACCGTTCGAGAACGATACCACATTTTGAGAATGGAACGGCCAAGCCAATAGCTTCACATGTCTTATGACTCCGAGAGTCAAGCCAGTTATTCCGGGTGTAAATGCGCTGTGCACTATTAGCAACAGACACCATAATTCACGGTTGGAATATTAAACTAGAGCATCAATCCGTTAATGAAAGCATGCAAATAGTATAAAGTCAAAGTATTGCTAACTACCATGCCTTCCGAAAGCCAATCCCGCTGTACCCACAGCACGTCATTGTGTTCAGAGGAACAAGTTAGTATACATATTTGTGACGGTCCCCTAAATTTCATCTATAAATTAGAAGATCGAGGGTCAAACCGTTCGAGAACGTTTCCCCCTTGTTTGAGAGTCGACTGGATAAGTCAGCAGTTTCACGTATCCTGTGGTTCGGAGAGTCAAACCAGGTACTCCTGGAGTAAATCCGCAGAACAGTATTGCCAATAGACACCTTAATTCACGGTTTGAATACTAAATTAGAGCGTCATCCCGTTTGAGAGCATTGCTAATTGGTATAATGTCAAATAGTTTGCCGATGGCCATACCGTTGGAGAAGCTATCCCGCCGTTGCGATTGTATAACTTCGCGTTCAGAGAATGAAATTAGTTTTCATTTCTGTGACGGGCTCCATAGTTTCATGTATGAATTAGATGATCGAGGGTCAAACCGTTCGCGGACGTCAGCACCGTCTGTGAGAGACTTACGTCTATGTCAATAGCTTCACCAATCCAGTGATAGCGAGTGTCAAACAAGGTATTCCGGAAGTAAATCCGCTGAACTGTTTTTGCAATAGACACCTTAATTCACGGTTTGCATATTAAAGAAGTAAACTAGTAATCATTTCAATGACGGGCACCTTATCTTTATGTACGAATTAGAAGATCGATGGTCAAACCGTTCGAGAACGTTACCACCCTCATTGCGAGTCGAACGTATAAGTCAATAACTCCAACTATACTGTAATTCCGCGAGTGAAGCCAGGCAATCCGAAAGTGAATCCGCTGAAGAGTATGGCAATTGACACTTCAATTAACGGTCTGAATGTTAAAGTAGAAGGTCAATCCGTCGGAGGACATTACAAATTCATATAAATTCAAACGTTTTAATGAAGACCTTACCCTCCGCTAGCCTATCGCGCTGTATCGAGGGTATAACATGGTAATCAGGGGAAGAAATTGGTATAGATTTTAGTGACAGGCACCATTACTTCATGTATGAATTAAATGGTCGAGTGTCAAACCTTTCGATATTGTTCCCATCCTTTTTGGGAGCCGACGGCTATATCAGAAGCTTCACTTCTTCGGTGATTCCAAGTGTGAAACTAGATATTCCGGAAGAAAATCCCCAATACAGTATTGGCAATGGACACTTTAATTCACCGTAGTAATATTACAGTAATCAGGCGAACCATTGTAGAGCGCTACCTACTGGTGTGGGATCAAACTTTTTACCGAATATCCCACTACATTGAAAGTATAACTTCGTGCTCAGAGAAGCAAATTAGTATACCTTTTAGTGACGGGCACATCAATTTCATGTATCAGTAGGAAGATCGAGGGTTAAACCATCCGAGAACGTCACTACTTTCTTGAGGAGTCGAACAGGTGTGTCAATAGCATAACCTATAGTGTGATTCCGAAAATAACTGCAAGTATCCTTGGAATAAATGCGCTGATCAGTATAGGCAAGAAGACACCCTAATTCACTGTACGAATAATAAAGTAGGGAGCGAAGCTGTCTGCGAACATTACCAATTCGTAAAAATTCATTCCATTTATCGGATACCTTACTTTCCGATATCCTAACGCTCTGTAGCGAGCGCATTGCTTATCATTCACGGAAGCAGATTATTAGACATACTAGCAGAGAAGCACCACATTTTCACGAATAAATATCGTAATCGACATACAATCAGTTCGAGAAAGTTGCCACCTTCTGTGAGAGATGGATAGCTACGTCAATACCTTCACCCATCCTGAGATTCCAACAGTCGAACCATGTACTCCAGATGTAAATCCGCTGAATACTATCGGAAATAGACACCACAATTCACTGTACAAATATTAAGGTAGATAGTCAAACCGTCGGTGAACATTACAGGTTGGTACAAAGTCATTCTAGGAAATACCATACCTGCCGAGAACGTACGCGGCTGTAGGGAGTGTTTCGCTTCGCCTTCAGGGATACTAATTGTTATACATTGTAGAGGAGGGTACCTTAATTTCATGCATGATTTATAATATCGAGTGTCAAACCGTTTGAGAACGTGACCACCTTCCTTGAGATTAGAATAGCTACCAAAATAGCTTACACAAGAGTCGAACGGACAAATCATTACCTTCACCTATCTTGTGATTCCGTGAATCAAGCCAGGTATTCTAGGAGTAAATCCGCTGAAATGTTTTGGCAATAGACACCTTAATTTGAGATTTGAATATTACAGTAGTGCGTCAAACCGTTGGAGAACATTATCAATTTGTATAAAGCCATTCATTTTTCCGAATACCTTACCATCTGAAAGCCTATCACGCTGTATCGCGAGTATAACATGGTATGCGGAGGAACAAGTCGGTATACGTATACATATATATATATACGGTATATCATAATACCAAGTATGAATCGATCGAGTGTCAAACCGATACAGAACGATGCGTCCTTCTTTGGGAGTCGAACGGCTAAATCAATAGCTACACCTAGCACGTCATTCCGTGGGAGGAAGCAGGTATTCCGGGAGTAAATCCACTCAACGATATTGGTATTAGACACCTAAATTCACGGTTTGAATATTAAAGTAGACCGTGAAATGGATTGCGAACGATACCAATTTGTGTGAAGGTATTCTCTTTACCGAAGACCTTACCGTCCGGCAAGCAGCTAATCCGCACTATCGAGACTCTATCATCGTATTTAGTGGTACAAATATAATACATTGTAACAACGGGCACCATAAATTGATATATGAATTAGGAATGCCGAGATACAAACTTTTCGGTAACGTTACTACCTCCTTTCAGAATCGAACGGCCACGTCAACAAGTTCACCTATTCTACGATTCCCAGCGTCGATTGAGGTACTCCGGGAGGAAATCTGCTGAACATTATTGCGAATAGGAACCTTAAATCACAGTATGGATATTAAAGTAGAGCGACAAACTGTTTCAGCGCATTACCTATTGGTATAAAGTCAAACGATTTACAGAATGCCTTACAGGCGGAAAGCCTAACCCACTGTATCGAGAGTTTAACTATGTGCCCAGAAAATCAAATAAGTATTCCTTTCAGTGACGAGCACCTTATCTTCGTGTATGGATTACAAGATCGAGTATCAAACCGTTCTATAACGACACCATCTTCTGTTACAGACGAACGGATATGTCCATAGCTTCACCCATCCTGCGATTCCGTGAGTCAAACCAGGTATTACGGGAATGAACACGCCTAACAGTATTGGCATTGGACACAATTATTCACGGTTTCAATATTAATGTGGAGCGTCACTCCATTTGAAATCGTTACCAATTGCTATACATTCAAACGCTATACTGAAGATCTTAGCTTCTGAATGTTTCGGCCGCTGTATCGCGAGTATACCATCGTGTTCAGAGGAACAAATTACTATACAGCACAGAGACGTGCACCTTCATTTCAAATATGGGTTAGAAGCCCGAGTGTTAAGCAGTTCGGGGACGATACCAACTACTTTGAAAGCCACACGCCTAAGTCAATAGTTTCATCTATCCTGTGATTCCGACGGTCAAACCAGGTAAGCTGAGAGTATGCCCACTGAACAGTTTCGCTATTAGACACCTTAACTCGCTGCTTGATTGTTAATGTATGGCGTCAATCCGTCTGAGAATGTTATCAATTGGTATAAAGCATAACGTTGTACCGAAGTACTTAACCTGCTGGAAACTAAACCCGCTGTATCGAGATTATAACTTCTCCTCCAGTGAAACATATTAGTATACACATTAAGGACGGGCACCTTATTTGCACACACGGATAGAAACATCACGATTAAAACCTGTCGAGGACGATGCCACCTACTTCAGCAGTCGAACGGCTAAGTTAACAGCGTCACCTATCCTCTGATGCCAAGAGTCAAACCAGGTAATACGCGTCTAAACCTGCTGTACATTATTGGCATTAGACACGCAATTTTGAGATATGAATATTAAAGAACAGAGTCAAAGCGTTGTAGAACGTTACCCATTGCCCAATAGCCCGACTTCTCAAAGCAGGCTTTATTTTCCTAGTAGCTAACCTCCTATAACGAGATTATATATTCGTGTTCAGAGAGGCAAATTAGTATACATTTTAGTGACGGACACGTTAATTTCATGTATGAATTAGAATATGAATAGTCAAACCGTTTGCTAGCTTTACGACCTTCCTTGAGAGCCGAGCGGCTAAGACAACAGCTTCAACTATACTATAACTCCGAGAGCCAAACCTGGTTTTCCGGGAGTAAATCTGGTGATAAGTATTGGCAATAGGACCCTTAATGCACGGTTTGAATATTAAGGTAGACTGTCAAACCGCTGAAGAACATTACCAATTGGTATGAACTCATTGGGTTTACCGAATTCCATACCTTCCGTGAAAATATCCCGTCGTATCGAGTGTATAACTTCGTATTGAGGGAAACAAATTAGTATACATTTTATCGACGGTCACGTTAACTTCATGTGCGAATTAGAAGATCGAGTGTCTAACCGTTGGAGAATGTTCCCACCTTCTGTGAGAGACGAATGGCTAAGTCACTAGCCTTACATATCCAGTAATTTGGAGAGCCAAACCAGCTGTTCCTGGGATAAATCCGCTGAACAGTATTGCCAATGGACACCTTAACTCACGCTTGCAATAGTAAAGTAGACTGTGAAACCGTTTGAGATCATTGCCCATTAGTATAAAGTGAAACACATTACGGATGGCCTCACATTCGGGGAAACTGACCCCCCGTTTCAAGAGTATAATTTCGTGTTCCGGGAAAAGAATTAGTATTCATTTCTGTGACGGGAGCCTTCATTTCATGTATGAATTGGAAGATTGGGGGTCAAACCGTTCTAGATCGATACCAGTTTCTGTGCGAGGCGAGCGGCTGAGGAAATAGCTACATATATCTTGTGACTCCGGAAGTCAAACGATATATTCCGCGAGTGAATGCGCTGCACAGTATTGACAATAGATACCTCATTTCACGGTTTGAGAATTAAATCATACCGTCAAACTATTATAGATCGTTACCTATTGGTATAGAGTTAAACACTTTGCAGATAGCGTTACATTCGGAGAAGTTAACCTGCCGCTTCGAGGGTATATCTTCGTGATCAGAAGATGAAATTAGTAAGCATTATAGAGACGGTCACCTGAATTCCATGTATGAATTAGAATATCGACAGTCAAACCGTTCGAGATCGTTACCGCTATCTTTGATAGTCGAACGGATTAATCAGTTGTTTCTCCTGTCCCATGATTCCGAAAGACAAACCAGGCATTCCGACAGTCAATAAACTATACACTGACGCAATAGACACCTTAATTCACGGTTTGAATATTAAGGTACAGAGTCTGTCCCTTGTAGTACGTTACCTTTTGGTGAAATGTCAAAAGTTTTGCCGAAGACCTAATCCACCATGAACCTAACCCGCTGCCTCGAGAGGAAGAATATATTTATTTTTATCTTCATTATTACTAGTATACATTGTAGTGTCGTCCACCTTAATTTCATGTATGAATTAGAAGATCGAGTGTCGAAATGTTGAAGACGGTTTTCAATTGGTACAGGGTCAAACGCTTCACCGAAAACATTGCCCTCCGAAAACCTAGCCCGCTGTAATGAGAGTATAGTAGTGTGTGGAGATGAACGAATCAGCACACAATTTAGTGTCGGTCACTTTAATTTCATGTATAAAACAGTGGATCGATTGTCAAACCGTTTCAGACCGTTAACACCTTCTTTGAGATACGAACGGCTGAGGCATTAGCTTTACCCTACCCTGTGATTCCGCGAGTCATACTAGGTGTATCAGCAGCATATCCGCTGAACAGTGTTGGCAGAGGACAGCTTAATTCGCGGTTCGAATATTAAAGTAGAGCGTCAATCCGTTGTAGAACTTTACTTATACGTATAAAATGAAACTTTTTACTGAAGGCCTTACCTGCCGAGAAGTCCAAACCGATGTGAAGAGTGCCTTGCTTAGTGTTCATGGAAACATATAAGTAGACATTTTAGTGACGGGCACCTTAATTTCATGTGTGAATTAGAAGATAGAGGGTCAGACCCTTTTAGATCGTTACCACCTTGATTTGGAGATGAACGGCTAAATCATTAGCTTCACCCCTTCTATGATTCCGAGAGTCAAATGAGGCATTTCGGGAGTAAATCCGGTGATGTGCATTGACAATAGATGTCCCAATTAACGGTAAGAATCTTAAAGTGGAGCGTCAAACCGTTTGAGAATGTTACCTTTTGGTATAGACCAAGCTCTCCACCGACGGTCGCACTTTTTGAGAACATAACCCGCTGTGTCGAGAGTATAACTTCGTTTTCAGAGAAGCATTACAGTATGTATTTTAGAGACGGGTGCCATAATTTCATGTAAGAATCAGAAGATCGATTGTCATGCCTTTCGGGAATGTTAGCACCCTCTTTGAGGTAGGATCGACAAAGTAAATAGCTTCACGTTTCCTGTGCTTCCGTGAGTCAAACCAGGTATTGGCAATCGACTCCTTAGTTTACGGTATGAATATTAAAGTATAGCGCAAACCGTTTCAGAACGTTACCAATTCCCATAATGTCAAACGTTTTACCGAAGGCCGTACCATCCAAGGACCTGACCCGCCGTACCGAGAGCTTAACTTCGTGTTCAGTAAAATATATAAGTACTTATTTCAGTGATGGGAACCTCTTCATCGTGTATGAGTTTGAAGATCGAGGGTCAAATCGTTGAAGAACGTTAGCACCTTCTGCGAGGGATGAATGGCTAAGTCAATGGCTTCACGTATCCTGTGATTCAGAGAGACAAACCTGGTATCCGGAAGTAGATCCGCTGGAAAGTATAGGGAATAGACACCATAATTCACGGCATGAATATTAATGTAGTGAGACAAACCGTTGGAGAACACTATCAATTCGTATAAATTCATACATTTTACCGAATACCATACCTTCGGAGAAGCTAACCCGCTCTATAGAGATTATATCTTCGTGTTTAGAGAAGCAAATTAGTATACATATTAGTGACGGGCACGTTAATTTCATCTATGAATTAGTAGATCGAGTGCCAAACCGTTCGAGAGCGTCAATGGCTTCACCTACACTTGTGATTACGAGAGTCAAGGCTGGTATTCCGGGAGAAAATCCGCAGAAAAGTATTGGCAATTGACACCTAAGTTCACGGATCGAATATTAAGGTAGAGCGTCTAACCGTTGTAGAACGTCACATATTCGTATAGAATCAAACTTCTTACCGAAGGCAGTACCGTCCGAGTAGACCTACACTGTGAAGGGTGTGCCGTGCTTAGTGTTCATAGAATCATATACGTAGATATCTTAAGGATGGGCGCCTTGATTTCATATATGACATAGATGATCGACTATCGAAGAGTTCGGTATTGTTACCTCCTTCGTTGTGATTCGGAAGGATCAGTCAATAGCTTCACGTGGCATGTGATTCCGAGAGTCATACCAGGTATACCGAGACTGAATCACTGAACACTTTTGGTAATAGACAAATTAATTCACGGTTTGAGTATTAAAATAGAGCGTCAGACTGTTTGAGAACGTTACCAATAGCTATAAAGTCAAACGC
>NIJG01003384.1:8267-20839 GCA_002201625.1 Euglossa dilemma
ATAAACTCTGATATCGAATTTTTCAAACTGTCTTCATTTTCATACTGTTTAGCACGTAAAAACAGTTTTAAATGTATAAAAAAATGAAAGTCGGTTGGCGAGAGATCCGATGAATAGGCTGGGTGCTGCAAAACATCACATTTCAATGGCTCTCGATGAAATCGGGATAGTATCGATGAGCACACGTTCAACCCATCCAGTTTATTTCGCTCAGTTAGTTCGTGCGATACACACTTATCCGTTTTCGTCACCATGCCAATTTCAGAAAGATGTCGCAATATCGTTGTATGGTCAATTTTCATCTTGGTAGTCTGTTCCCTCGTGGATACGGATGGATCCGCTTCCTCCAATGTCTTCGGATCATCATTTTCCACAGACGTTTTGGGTCTCCCACGCGGATCATTTTGTAGTGAAAAATCAGCGGACCTAAATTTTTCAAACCAACGCTGCACTTTTCGATCATTAACTGTATTCTCCCCAAACGTTTGGTTTATGTTGCGTGCAGGCCTTAGGGGGATCATTACCAAGTTTATACTCACACAAAAAAATTATACGAATATCGTTTAGATTCATATCGGTACAAAATTTAAATCAAATATCAAAAGGGAACACTTTCGAGAAAATCTCCTTTGATGAAATGTGACTCTGGCAATGGACAGTGCGACTATAAACGAGGTTATGCCAAGACCAAAAGAATAACGGAAACAGGACGACAAACGTTCGCATGCAAAGAAATCCGACATTTCATATGCACCAACCTAATAATTTTACGGTGATATTGCATTAATTTACATTTCCGAGTAATGACAATTAAGGAAAGTGCTTATATATTAGAAGAATAGTGCCTTAGTACCGTTCTGCGTTTAAAAAACTTATTAGACAATCATGTGCATTGCGAGTTTCCGCTTAGACTTTCTATGTTTCTATTCTTTTCTTTCTACTTGCACATGTGTATCTGTGTGCATGTAGTGCAATGAAATGGCAGTGAGATAAAGGATAATTTAACGGCTATAGCTCCGAAGCTTTAGAACTTGTAAGGAAAAAGCGGTGTTGCATAACGAGTGTGATTCGTACTAAAAATATGGACGAATAATGAAAAGCAAGGGAATTCGCTCTAATTAAGCACAATTAAGAACAATTTTGTAGATTAGTCGCAGACGTCTTCAAAATCGTTAAACAGTTTAGTACACGCATTTACTAAAATTCAAGTGACTAACAACAATTGTCATGTTTTTAACACATTTGCATCATAAGCGTATATGTACGCTCAATTTACCTGGTCACTATCACCGGTGCGTATATATACGCGGCAGCGCTGGGCATTGAATCCAAATATTTAAGTAATAAAATAACACACTCCCTAAAGGTATAAGATTGCAGAAACAAGCACCTATACTTATAACTGTTACACTGCTTAGATGCAATGATGATTTGTTATTTTGGTTCTCTTTGTTATCTCTGCAATCACTATCGCCGGTGCTTTGCACATGCTGAAATTTGTTAGTCACGAAACTTATTCGTAACCTTAAATATAGACATGGAAGGAATTCGGAAATCTGAAAGCAGTCTTTTTTATTGCGTCGATATGATGCTTTTGAATAGTTATATTATTTTCAAGAACATTCATAAAGTCAGACCATTTCACATGTTCGAACAAAAACTTGCCGAAAAAATTATTGCAAATAATATAGGAAAAATAAATGCACCAAGAAAAACACAAAAAGTTACAACATCCGTATCATTGCCACCAAGATTTTCTGGACAACATTTTCCAATGGTCATACCATCAACTTCGTCGAAACAAGCTCAAAGCATTGCGTTGTTTGTCTGCAAGAGAAGAAAAGGAGGGAAAGTATTTACCAGTGTGAAAATTGCCAAGTGCCTATATGCATCCCACATTTCAAATATTACCACACTGAACAATATTTCTAACAAATAATGCTAAAAAATGAATCTTTTTTTTATTTTTATACAATTTTACACCTTAATATAAAATAAAAAGTTTCCGATGATATGCGCCTTTTTTTCATATTTTCATATGATGCCAATAGGTTAATAAACATTTCATCCATTTTTATAAAATTCATATTCTAAGTTTAGAATCTGCTTAGGTGTACAATTCGAATTTCCAGCAAAGAAAGGGAATCATCTTTATGGAAACATGAACAATTTTCAAACTTTAATCTGCCACATTAAATGTATTATTAACAAATTATAAATTTTGATATTATATTTGGTATTAGCGACCCAAAGAATGGGATATAACCATAGTCTATAAAAATCCCTTACTCCCTGATTTAATTCCGGATTTTAATCCGCTATGTTGTATTGGATAACTCGAATTTTTCAATTTTGTCTCTAGATTTGGAATCAGTGACCCCAAAAACATAACATATCCAATTTTTAGAAAAATCCCCGCACTTTTTGATTTTTGGCCAGTTTTGGTGGTCTCTTTGCCCATTGTGCACTTTGTACATTATTCTTTAGATTTGAGTGATTCTGGATACGGGTGAAAAATTACTTCGACACGGTATACGGAGGGTAAAAAGAAATAAATAAACCAACTCTGACTTTCTGGTCTCGTGAGACCCTGCGACGCCGACGAATGGTTGAAGACTTTAATCGTTTTAGTGCTAGGGGTTTTTAAAAGTCCACGTCGAACAGTGCCATGAAGGGCGACAGCGCTTCCTTCATTTATTTGCGAATAATGCCGATCGACGCGGTCGTGATGCTCTTTTTTTCGTCGAAATGTGCCGCCCGGCGCGCTCGCGCTTCAGATTGATAGGCAATTTTTTAATCGTAACAATTTCATCAGTTGCGTTAGAAACGTTATATTGATCACACAAAAGAAAAAAAAACGAAAGAAAATTTGTTTCGAAACACTCGCGACACGATATATTCTGAATTGAGCGCGTTGCGATTTGACGATCGTGATCAAAAATAGCGACACGATTCACCGCAGTACGCGAACAGCGCGATCGTGCTGCGTGGCACTGAAACGGTTAATTTGCATTCCGTCTTTGGTTTCAATTACAATCGCCTGATCTTCCAGGGGAAAGAATTTTTACTTTGACTATCATTGGTGTAACGTCAACGTTGGTTTAGTCTAGACTTGGTTTCAGTCTATATTCAGCATATAGACTCCCAAAATCGATGAATAACGGTCAATTTACTTAGAATTATAGGAATATTATTTCGAAATTAATTATTACCTTTCTATACACATTATATGGATAATTTTTCAAGATTCTGTTATATTTATTTAATGTCAATTTTATTTTGCTGACGAATCATATACATATGAATGGAAGTTAATTGAATACTTGTAGAAGTTATCAAAGAAGGTGACCCTGTAGTTTGATATTTTTTTTTCAGATGGTTCAAGCGTTTACAAAAGGACCGGTGGTACTCGAACCAAAGAAAGATGGAAAATTTGAATTTTTCGGTGGTAATATATTTGGCTATTTCGTGGACATAACACCTGTAAGAATTGTTCAAAGATGGCGTTGTAAACAATGGCCGGAAGGTCATTTCAGCGATGTTACTATTGATATTTCCGAAAAAAGTGACCATACCGAAGTTAATCTGACACAAATTGGAGTACCAGTTAGGTAAGAAAGAATGTGATCTTTTATTATATAGTGCTTAACATGTTTCCTATCATGTACAGTAAAGTTCGTAAAGCGTACATTGTTGAGTATTTTATATAAATTTAGCAAGAGAACAAAAATCTTGACACATATTTCTCAGGTCTCTTACACTCCTAATATCAGTTGATATAAAATACAGGGTTGGACAAAAGTGTTCGCACAGCATGATTGATCTGATTCAAATGCTTATAACTATGAAACAAATTGATGAACAGGAATATTTTGTGGACACGTGTATTTATTTAATCTTCTAGTGTATTATTCAATAGAAGCAGTAATATAAATAAAGTGACATACGAAATAATAGCAAAAATATGTTTATTGAATGTTTTAAGCATGGACAAAAGTTTTGGGACATTATACAAAATTTGGCGTAGATGCATCGGTCCGAAAAGTTTTCGATTGACACTTCACGGTATTATAGGTAGGGAACTCCTCGACAGTTTTTCCAATAACCAACTTAAAGGTCGGTCTATTAGCAATATAATAATGAATAACAAGTAACATTGTCGAGGAAAGGAAATGAAATTGCAAGCGAAGAAAGAAAAATAATATTAAATTTGCACAAAATGCGGAAATCTTATAGTGAAATACCAAAAATTGTTAATAGAAGTCAATTTATTACTAGAAGCGTGATAAAACGATTTGAAAATCAGTTAGATTATCAAAACTATCATTTTGCAAGAATGGAACTATATAGAGCCGGATTTTACACGAAAATTGGTGATTTCAGTGCCGAAATGATTGAAGGAAATTATTATGAAGAAAGGGGGACCAACAAAATATGAATATTTAATTTCCAGATACTTTTAATCATTTGTGTTAATACTTTCGTCCACGCTTAAAACGTTCAATGAACATATTTTTGACATTATTTCGTGTCACTTTATTTACGTTATTGTTTCTATCAAATAATGAACTAGAATAATAAATAAATAAATACACGTGTCAAACGAATTTTCTTCTTCATCCATTTGTTTGATTTGAATGAGAAATAATCATGCTGTGTCTATACTTTTGTCCAGCCCTGTATATAATATACCATATTTTTGTTTATGTTACTCTCTCGGACACAATTCGGTCAATATTTAATTTGGTCATCAGATTTCATCATTACAATTTTTTTCTAATTGTAAAAATATGTTGTTCTAAATTTTAAAAATCCTGTCCCCCTCTCGCCATCCAGTCTTTTTCTAACCATTTAAAAAATGTTTCCTTTTTCATTTCCATCCGTGTGCTAGAGAGTCCAATACTGGATTCATTACATTAATAACGAATTTTAGTCATTAGTGCACATTGAATATTTGTTTATTGCACTGAATTTTAATTGCAATTGAAATGGTTCTATTCTATCTGTCTATTGCACTAGTGTAGAATTAAAATTACATTAATAATTATCTATTAATTAATTTTTAAAAAATCCAAATTTTACATGCTTAAGACATTAAAATATTTATAATCAATATTATAATTTAAATAATATGCCTGAATTACATTACATTAGTGGCCATATGCAGGTAAATATATATTATCAAAATCGGTTATACAGGTCGAATAATCGGAAGTTTCAAATCTGGCGGAGATACGTACTTAGGTATAGAGTGACTAGATAGATTAGCAATACACCACGATCCGTTATTTAACCCTTTGCGGTCGGGACGGTTCGAAGTCAACCGTACCGTTGTGCCGAGATCCTGTCGCGATTGTCATTTAAAATTGCCAGCTCATATTTCTGCTTAAATGCGATATTCGTTCATAGCACTTCAAGTCAAATTCTGGATGTATTAGACGTACATGCACAGGTTTTCACAGATTTTATTCTCGTCTCTATTAGCTGTTTTCGAGGAACGCACATATCAGATCTTCGGCTAATTTGATGACATACGCAGAACGCATATATGCGGCGGTAGTCCGCAAAGGGTTAAAAGTATGACCACTGACAACATCATTGAGCCTTCATGTCATGACAAAGAATATAGAATCTGGCCACGAAGTGGATAAAGCGACAAGCTTTTCGAGACGAGAAGCATATTTTTTGTAACAAGCATATCTGTGATTTTATTCATATTCCTAAAAATATATATATAGTGTACTGGTAACCCTCCTATAACACGGTAAATACGTTCCTAGAAAATGTCGCGTTGTGTGAAACCGTGTTGTACGAGACCCAGAATCTATACAAAAATGGGGGTTTGCATTCCGGAAACTTAATGAAAACAAATTGATATTTTTAATTCTACGTACAAATCTTAATTTTTATTACAAAATATTAATGTATGTGCAACACAAAACGAAAAAGGACAAAAATATTATTTTAATTCAACGCAACTTTAATTTAATAAATTTCTTCGGGCTGATGTTTAGTGACGTACGTACTCACATCACGTAGCTGCTTCATTTTCGGCACAAAATAAGACGAGTGCTATCGAGCTGCTTGGGTTTTTCGACCGTATTTATTCAAAAATTTCTGGGACTCAAACGGTTATGATGACAAGTTTCGACTCGACTGAAAAAGTACAGTGTTGTATAAAGTTTCTTCCGATTTCCTTATCGCGTTATAGCGAAACTGTATTATAGGATGCCGTGTTGTAGGAGAGTTCTCGCAATTTATGAACCGTGTTATAGCGAAACCGTGTTATAAGACACCGTGTTGTAGGAGGGCTACCTGTATATAGATTGTATATATATCTATAAAGTGGAGCGATTTCTAAGAAGTTCTGCGAAACTTTGAAACTTAATTCTCTCTGATAGTGAGTACGTGAACGGTGATCGCCACTATGTTGTAAGAAAAACTATTAATTTTAATAGTTTAACTATATTATAGTCCATTAAAGAGACACATACGAGTTATATAATCTGGTATGCAGACAAAATAATGGAAAACTGATCAAGCAGGGAACATGTTAACTCTATGTCCGTCCAATTAACCATTATCATTGATATTTCTGGAAGTGATATTTCGATTAAAATCTTTTTTGTCTACTATTTTATAGTTATTTATCACTACGAGATACATATTATTCGAATTTGTTGAAATTTTGTGAAAGAAAAAGAAATTTGTAAATTACATAATTAAATTCAAAGTTGACAAAAAAATTATAATCCTATTTATACGTATTGCTTAAATACATTATGAAAATATATTGAAATGTTGTACTTGAATAAACTGTGATTCCATATGAAGATAATTGATAATCATGTTTGTTCACAGCGAGGAAGAATCTACAAGAGAAAATTGGGAGAGGTATTACTGGGATGCTATAAAACGTACATTTGGATTCGGTTATTTCATGTGATCTATGTATGTTTTAAATTTGGCTTGCTTATTGATAAGTAGAAAAATAATTAAAACGTGTATCGTCGTAAATTGCCTCGCATACCATTTACGAACTAGCCGCATAATAATCAGCTACGTACAAACTGTTTGTTATCTCAATACTAGTTACAATTTTCTTTCTTTCCTTCTTTCTCTCTCTCTCTTTTCTATTTAGTACGTTGCATCGTGTAAGCGAGACAGACAGTATGTCATTGCTTAAACATAAATGAAGTATCATCAACGTGACATAACTATATTAATAGTTGTATATGTCAAATAAATCATGTCATACATAAACGTCTGATTTTTTCAATTCCTAATCTACTCTTTAATACATTTAACCGTTTGCGGACGGAGCCGTTCGACGGTCGAGCGTCGCTGTGGACCACATGTATTGGACCGTACAGTAAAGAAAAAATGTTCACGTCGCACGTTTGCGTTATAATTTATTATATTTATTCATTCAAATAACTTTTTCACGAAATCCAACAATATCATAAACGAAGAAATTTAGTCGTGTTTACATATGATACGTTTTATGATTCACGATTCGTCCTTTGTGTGACATAGTTCGGATGTTTGTACATACCTATGTACAAGGCCGGTTTAGCTGAAGAAGTGGCCCAACAGTAGCTCCACTCTCTCCTATCATGTTTTACTTTTCGATTAGAGCATACGACAAAACCTTTACTTCTCTATAATAATAATATGTAGAAGGCCGTTGCGGCTTTCAACTATTCTAGATGTCGAAGGAGGCTTGTGATCAGCAACTCGAACATCTCCAATCAATTGATCTACCAAATGACGTAGTACTAATTCAAATGGGATAACTTTTTTTATATTGCATTTCTTGTGATGTTCCTGATATAGGAATTTCATTGCCAGGCAACTTGACTTCTTAGGCTAGTATTCTCATGCGTATCTTACGTTCGCCAACCGCAGCGCGAGATTTGGGCGAATATGTCCGACACTCGTCCGCAAAGGGTTAATATGGGTAAGGAGAAAAAAAAAACGAGGTATTTATTTTTAACATGTACACTGTACATCGTAGATGGAGGTATTGAAAACATGCTACCTCGATAATCTGATTATGATTATCTGACTTTTCAGGTCCAAGTATTGTTCTACGGTATAGATTATCTCGGGCTTCGAAAATTTCAAGTATTATTAGCTTTGTTTACGACTAGGAGTTTGCGAGTCCCGAATGTTCAGTTACTCGAATTTCGAATTTTAGAAGCCAAAGTTCTATTTCTAACCCATTCCTGATAAATCTTTTCCGACCGATCTTCAATTTTTTATTCTCCAAGCTTTCCTCTGCATTTCTTTGCGTTTTCTGTGCTTCTGCAAAGTTCTAGTCTTTATCATAGGCATGAGGCATATTTTCGGCGCTTGAATGCCGTGTTATTAGTAATATTACTACTATCTCCATCTATCTCGCTAATATGAGATATTCCTTTTATTGCTTTCACCGGAACTTCAATGTTTACAAACATTTATTATGTTGAATATTCACGCAGAGTGAATAAGGAGATGCCGCGAACGGTCCGCCTCTTGATTTAGGTGAAGCTTGGTAAGCGTAAAAAATAACCAAAAATATTACACGTATTCTTTCTAGTTGCGGTAAATCAAGTCGGCCTGGAGTTGGCATCGAAAACGGTAAGAGATAAGAAAATTTGCTTCATCAAAAATTCTACTCTGTATTAACGTGTTAAAATTACAAATTTGCTATGTCATGTAAAAATGTAACTATTAAGATAGCTACCTCGATTTTTGGGAAAATGTACATACAGAACTTTCAAACGTATGTAGACTTTTGTATTTGCGCAATTTACGCTGCTTGCGAAAAGTTAGATTCAGATTCTCATACTGTCTCACAAATTCTCTACATGCTCACAAGAAACTGAAACTAGTTAACTGCGCTTGACGAGTATACTCGTCATGGAGAAATTGCAGTATTTTTTTTTGTGACGAGTATACTCGTCGTGCGTAAAGATTAGTGACCATTGGCTATTTAAATTGTGATTATTGTGAAGAACGAGACATATTCTGAAATTTCAAGACGTTTAGAATATTTTTCAAAAAAAAAAAGAAAAAAAAGAAAAAAAGAAAAAAAGAAAAAAATCGAGGTAGCTATCTTAATAGTTACATTTTTACATGATCATTTCATTCTTAATATATTTCAAATCATTGAGATTCTGTAGGACGGAAATTCGCTGATTAACGAAGCGATGAAAAAGTTTATTTTGAAAGTGGCGTAATTATGTTTGATTATCAAAGTAGCAGTTGAACTATTAATGCGCAATGAATTTCTTATAAACAATTTAATTTCAAATTTCACTTTCAATCCGCTAATTCCGATTCTTGCGCGTCTCCGGATATGCCCCTGTAATTTTCAGCAATTTGTTAATAATTAGTTTATAACAAATTCAAGAAAAAAACTGAACCAGAATATTGAATATATTAAAATATCCGAAGAGAAAACTTGTGAATCTTTGAGTATGATTTTTCATGGTAAGAGTAAAAAGGAAAAAAAGGAACACTGAAATGGTGTCTCGAACTGAGGACTTCGACTACAACTTCAACCTCTTAATGGATTTATTACATTATATACCCCTTCCTTCATACACAAACTGGAGAAGGCTGAATAATAATTAACCCCTTGCCGTACTTTAGCGAGTCTGACTCGCGATGAAGATTTTGGCCGAAACACGAATATCGCGAGTCAGACTCGCGAACAGATACTCGGACCAAACATGAATATCACTAGTCAGACTCGCGACCAGATACTTGGACCGAACGTAAACATAACAAGCCGAGCTCGCGGACTGATCTTTTGCCCGTTACGATCGTGACTGAATATTAGTTCGTATCAGTACCTTTCTTTTTAGATATTCATTCGGTTTTATGATGAATTTTTTTTAAATAATATGCCATTTACTTTTAGGCGTAGTATCGATACATACTACGCGAGGAGCGAAAGAGGACCAAACTACATTTCAAGACGCTTCTTGACGCATTCTTTATTCATGCAATGAAATTTTCAAACTGTAGTATATTTTCTACAATAATATATATACAACTAATATATACTACGCTATTATATACCAAATATAATAAATTTATAATATCTATAAAATTTATAAAAGTAAAAGAATTAGAGAATTAATTAGACTTCCGCAACAGCAGTATCGCGTAAAATTGACTATAACACAGGTATCGTGGGCATCTACATTTCTGTTCGTATTGCGACTGTTTACAACCATCAGTTTTGGTCTGTTTAGCGCGCGTCGATGCCCACCGCTTTGGCCCGAGTTTCGTCGAACTAAACGGCACGGGAAGGGGTTAACAAAGCATTGTTGATTTTAATGTGAAAATTATTTAACAAAGAAAAACAAAAAAAAAAAAAAGAAATAAAAGTTGAATATCTTTTTCCGATTTTGTAACATAAAAGTGTATATATTTATTTGAATTTTAAGCAAAATTTACTTTTCCTATGGAGTCGTGCTTTCCTAACCTTCGCGTCACGGTAACGGGCTCTTCAGAGACCCAACAGCTTTTTTTACCGTGACAAAGCTGCGTATGTCAGTAGCGAAGCTGGATGACTC
This sequence comes from Euglossa dilemma, assembly GCA_002201625.1. Taxonomy (NCBI): domain Eukaryota; kingdom Metazoa; phylum Arthropoda; class Insecta; order Hymenoptera; family Apidae; genus Euglossa; species Euglossa dilemma. The sequence goes on from NIJG01003384.1 coordinate 18,839, forward strand.
ATTAATAAATAAATAATTGCATAAATTTTTATTGACAATTTCATTACCGACTAGATACATCGAAGCATAAAATTATTCGACACTTTTTAATATGAATTGCTCAAATAGGTGAAAATATGAAATTATTATTATTATTATTATTATTATTTCAACGTGATCATTTTTTTTCCCATTCTTTCTTTAAGTATTCATGCACCATCTGGTTTTACTATGTTTTAAATAATTTACATATTACATGTTGTATAACGATGATGTCGATAAAGACTTTTCATCGGCTTATAATGAATACTTGAAAATAATATTCAAATTCGTTTTTCACATTTACCATTCACGCTCTTTTCTATCTCACTGTCGTTAGAGCTCTTTGTTTGCAACTTCGTATATGTGCCGGTAATTACGAGAGTGGTCTAAGTCAAAATTTTCTTCAACAGAAAGAAAAAAAAAGAGAAAAAAAATGAGTTTATCAGTTATTTTACGCCATATTGTTTAAAACTAAATTTATTCAATGTAATTTTCACGGTATCATAAAAAATGAACCATTATACGGTGGTTGTAATTTCAACATTATATGGAATTCATTTAGTGTTAATTGTGGTCATTTAGTAGTCTAGGTCGAAAATTTTTGCTATCGAATTTTTCTTTGGTTTCTATCGAATGACCGTGATTTTGCTTTCATAGAAATGAAAATAAAAAAAAAAAGCAAATTACTTGTACAACCCTGAGCATTATTATGAACTGATAGAAATGTGTAGAAGAAGAAATACAGTTTCCATAAAACGAATGTTACAGACCGATTTTATTTCAACGAAATCACTAGAAGAGTGAATAACAGGAAGAGGAAAAAATACCGCGACCGAATCTGTCTCTTGGCTGCAAATACCATGGATGAGATTCGTGAAAAATAAACTATATAAAATGTTCCATAAAACTACTTTAGATACTCCTGAATCCCACGTTTTCGATCGTTCCCCTAAAAGAGGAAGACCCAAAATATACGGAAATGTTAAGCTCTTCCTTTATACACCACCCCTAGACCAGTATCGGGAGAAAAGCTTAAAGATATTATGTCTTTACTACCACACATTCCTCGAATTTTTCAGGAACATTTTGAAAATCTTAAAAACTCGAAATGATAAAAATGCATCACTTATTTCGAATCATTGATAAAAGTTCATGAATTATTTCATTAAGTTTATTGTTTCAAATAAAACTCATAGTTCTTTATTGATTTAAGTCATTTATAGGACATTTTAAGCTTTAAAAACAACATTTTCGTACGAAATTCACAGAAAATTTCGTATTCATAATAAATTTCCATTCTTTAATAGTTAAATTTCATAGTTAAATTCTAAAGAAGAATATTTGAAAATGTAAAAATGTAAAAATATTTTTCAATTTATGCAAATGCAATTCATTAAATATCTCGAAGGAAGAAATATCTGACTTGGACCACGTTCATAATTATGGGCACATATGACTGCTACATGTAAGTACATGTGCAACATACATTACGCATACGATGCCAAATGCTTGCAAAATTGGTTGTTCCGTTCATTAGCTAGTTTCGTGCCAATTCCCTTTCCTACTTTTTGGAAAAATAAATAGAGCAAAATATAATATGTCTTTGTAATTTAGAGAATTTTGAAAAAAATTCTACTATGGAGAAAATTGAAATAACATTCGATAGCTTCGATGGATTATAAAATCTCTGGACACATAGACCTTTGTTTGAATTACATCCGAAATATGGTATCTGTAGTCCGAATATTCAATAAAAATGCCTTTTATAGCTTTCTTCCCAAGTTTCTTTAGTTTGCCTAGGTTTCTGGTCTATACACTGCTGTACCAAAGCATTGAATTTTTTGAGATCTAGCTTCCTGCCGGTCCTTTCCCAAAAGGTGTTGCATTCGAGACAGACGTTGAGCTTCTGTTGAAAATCTATGTTGCAATTTCTATAGCAAAATCCCACATTTTATTATTTAGACTTGCTGCATGTATTAT